>JAQIXQ010000041.1:0-81504 GCA_034700485.1 Pseudosinella alba
AAATCCATGCTAACTCAACAAATCCGTATAAGCTTCCGGTAGAAAGATGCCTATACTGATACTTTATACCAAAATTAGAAATCATTAAAATATAAAATAATTGTAAATATATATGTGCATTCAATTTCCACTAATCAGTCGGCCACAATGATGCATTCTATTGAGATCCTCTCATTCTCACCACACCACACGACCATGCAGGTCATACAAAGGGTTTCCATTGTTAATAAACGTTACTTCAGCGAAGCAAAGGTTAGCCCAGGTACCACAGCTATTTTCAAAAACGTAAACAAACTGCAACTCAATGCTATTCAAGTTACAATGAGAAATAAAATATCCGGATTTATTTTATATAGCTGAGGCATACCAGAACAGCTGTTCCATTCCTCTTATGCTTTAAAAAACCGACGCTTTGGAAAAGAAACGAATCTGAACAACGGAATCCCTTTGTATGACCTGCATGGTCGTGTGGTGTGATTCTCACTGCTTTTTTTGCATTCGTGCTGCTTGCATTGTGTTAACATTGATGGTACCTGTTTTAATTAGTGGGAAATAAACCATTGAAGGAGTTATCTAGTAAATAGCGGTCTTTACTCGATCCCACAAGTTTAATTTATAGCATTCAATTTGTGTTTGTTATCAGAATTTTTTTTTCTCCGAAAACATGTAATTAACCATAAAAAGTGCTTTTAGGGTGGAAAGAATAGCCGTTATTAGTAGCACTGTATTTTCTCTCTTCTGGAATTGTTAGAATTTAAACACAGAATTAATGATGAACAGAGATGATTGAGTTTTACCCTATTTACACTCTTTATGTAATTCTACTTTAATTAGTTTTCACAAAGTTTTGTGATGGACAGCAGAGTAAACAACGTTAAACTTTATAAGTAGATGTACATAACATAAAACATTTTACTATGAAAATGCTAAATTTGAATAATACTAGCCATTCTTCACAATTTGCTACATATTATGGTTGTCTTGTATTGTATTGCCATATTTATTCCAGGACGAAGTACATAACACGTAAATAACATATTGTAAATATATTGTAATTGTTCAACACAAACCACTCACTACTATTACTTACCAGCTTACCACTGCATTGCGGTAACAGAGTTTGTTGATGATGATTACTCGATGATGATTTGCTGCCATCTGTAATTATAATTGTTGTTTGTCTGTCTTTTGATGGCAGCTGCGCAAAGAAAATCATAACCCGCCCATTTGTCTAATTTTCTGCAATAAAATGATATGACTTGTCATATTAATTCATCGTCATTCCTAACTTATAAATGAGCTTCTTTTGTCTCGTTCAGAAAATAATGCTAGGCTAGCACATCGGTTTGATGGTAATTATTGGCTGCAGAGATGAATATATAAAGCTCCGAATATACATATTATCGGCTACCATTTGAGCTTAATCGGTCAGCATTTTATCAAACAAAAAGAACAAACACTGATAGTTTTTTATTCAGGTTAGCTGCAAGCTAACTATAGCGAACTTTGGTAGTATTTTTCTCCCAAAAATAAGAACTTATATTCATTATGCTTGGATAATAATCGTTTTACTTATTTATACAGCAAACATATCCAGTTTATCTCTTCCCCGACATCCTATACTTATATTCCATTTTTTCTGCAAAAACAATGAAAATCCACGTGAAAAGTTGTTGGACAAGCATTCAAAAATTGTAATGTATCGATTCCAGCTTTAGGTGGGGGCTTTCATGTCAAAAGGAACAAAGGGGAAAGTTTTTCTTCTCCATTCACCCTTTTTCTGTTGTCTACAATCATTGTGGCAGAATTTTATACTTTCTCTGGCTCTTTCCCTGTCTATTCAAAGATAGGAGAGATAGGAAAAGTGGGATTTTTCCCGTTGTTGGATGATCTTATGACAGGAAGAAGACAAGTCAGAAACAGGATGAAAGTGAGTATGCGGTGAGAAACTGGGAAGTTGGAGAAACATGTGAACTTAAGATAAAAACCTTTCACAGATATCCCGTTTCTCTTGTGCGCTCATAAGTGCTTACCTTATTATGTACCCACACTCTACTGTACGTATGCATTTAACTGACATATCTATATTACGACTAGGTTTATCTGTTCTTACATTTGGCTCAACTATTCAAACAAACACACATCCAAAAGAGATTGAGGAAAAAGGAAAGTTGTTTTAGTCGCTTTCTGTTTCTGATTGTGAATTACAAAGAGAAAGGAAATCCAATCCAAACTAGAATGGTTGGCAAGTATAAAAAATTTGTTACTGAAACCAATATTAAACTTTGTAAAACTGCACCCTTCTCCCGTTTGATTGACAATTTCGTGCAGTTCTTTATAAAGTTTTTTTTATAATACCCGGAGAACCTCGAAGGGTGAGATTGTTTGTTAGAAACCTCAAGACATCAAGGAATACAAAAATATTTTAGGGGAAAGATAAGTGAATCTACAGCAGACAACTACGTTAGACTATTCTATTAGATTTGGCAATAGTATTTCATTTACATGTAAAAGTTCAACAAAAGTCGGAAAGCAGTTTTAGACTTGCGATTAGTTTATTACACTCTCTTAAAAGTTTATTTCCCAGATAAATCAGAATTACCTATGCACATTGTTAAAGGGCATAGCCACGTTGTTGTTGACTTAAAATACGATGTAGGTATGCTTAGGATATCTATTTACGCAAAACGCAAAAGCATTTTGTACATAAAGTTCAAGATGTCGCGTGTCAAATGAACAGAATTTATAATTTTTCCACATGCGTGAGCATTTCCACAAACATGACTTGAATTACTTACTTTCGATTTTCATAATATTCAAATTGAGTGTACTTGTTTACCCCATAAACTTTTAATTAATTTTTCACCATGTGTTCATGAAAAGTAAAAGTAAATTCCCAGACTCTTTCTACCACTAACATCAACAATCCGATTTCCCATTACATTTTCTATTTGTCGACTGGAAAAATCCTTTTGAATGCATTTCGGTCCGCTCACTCCAGCAGAATTTGTCGCATTTTCCTCGACTTTGTTAATAGACACGGACAAATGACAAATAGGTGGAATGTACCCACAATTAAAGTGTCGTGAATGTATGTTCTGCTTTCATGACTGAGCAACACACTTCCCTACATCGGAATAATTACTTTTCCGGTTGTTGCTGTTACTGTCACCACAAGTATTTCCTCTGCTCTGGGGTCTCATATCCAAAACTCCCCTTGCATAAAGAAACGTAAATTGGAAACATGAGATGATATAAAACTCATTGTGGTTTTCTTTGCTTTTGATACATATAATATCCAACATATACCACTTAAAGGGCGACACAGGACACACTCTCACATATTTACGTCATGAGAAGAGTGTTCAGTTGTTCACTCCAACTCCATACTACGGAATCGTTACGCACAAGCAGATGCACACATCAAAATCGGGGCGGACATTTTCCTACAACTTCTTGCTGTGCAATTTCCGCTCGCTCTCTCTCTCTTTTCGGAATTTATACATTTGTCAGGGGAAAGAAAGCCCAAAGTACTTTCACTATTTTCAAATTACACATGCACAGACAATATCTTCCTCTCCACATATGTTAGATAGCTCTTTCTCCAGCTACGTGAATGCAATATAATGTGTACGTTCAACATTTAGTGAATTGTTCTTTTGCCATAATCTCTTATTACATTAGGCCTAGATATCTACCAAGGCTGAAACATAAGCATATTTATAGCGAAGCACGCGAAAACATCATCAACTATTTTCTGGGGAAATGCACAGCAGTTGGCCCATTCGTTGTGGATTCATTGATAACCATCCCATCCAACTGTACTCGGTTCTCACCCACCGACCATCTCCATTCACAGCCACCGTCACCGCATGAAGCATTCCAAAACTCCTTTCGCATGATAAAGAAACAGGTTACCACCACGCGAAAAAGGAGTAGGGGGTAAACACAAAAATAAAACAATGAAAGGGAGTGAAATAATAGGTGAGTGTGTCCGCAAATCCTCCATCCAATATTGTTCCATGTGGCGGGGTGGCTGGCTGGTTGGTAGGGGGAGGTGGAGGAGTTTGAATTTATTATATCACAAGGAACAAAACGTTTTTTAGTGCATGATCATTCATTTTCCCCCTTGTGTTTTCGAAGAATGCAAAAATGTTCATTTTCTCAAGGAAAAAATATTCCAACCAGGTTGGCTCTTGGAGGTTCTAGGAACAGGTGTAATAAGATATTATTAGCAAGGAGCAAAGGACCTTAACAATTTCTGAATGGATCTACTTATGTGACTGGCTAACCACTCGCATAAGGATGGTGTCTGCGGGGTGGTGGGTGCAGGTTGTTTTACAAATTATTTTTCACGGAAACCTATTTTTGAGAAATTTTTTTATGAATTTTATAACCATCAAGATTATATCCAATTGGATAGAGCTTGCTTGTTTTTCTCACTTGTGGTGAGTAAGTACATTTGACAAAGAAAAGGATGTACAAGCAAGGATCACACATTTAGCCTTCTCATTAATTCAAGTCATGTTCCTCCAACCACTGCTGAATATCCTCCCCTGTCTGCTTTAAAATGACATTTCATAAGTATAGGATGGCCTTAGCAATATCTTCATGTTTTCTTTCATTCCTCCTCCCCCACCGTTTTTCCTTGTAAACTTTCCAACCAATGATCCGTAACGAGAAACGTAAATGGGGTCCTTTCGCTCCCATGCTCAAATGGAGGCATGGATGATAAATGTCTGTTGCGGTTTGAGTGAGATAAGAGCGATTCCTCAAAGGAGCCTATATTCAAAAGGACTCAAGTCATATATATTCCCAGTCATCTTCTTCCTATCCCTTTTCTCAAGGCAACCTTCATATACATCCATCCTTCACAGTTCACCAACTTTCACATGGGCAGACAATATATCCGTCAAGCTTTCTTCAAGTAATCACTAGTCATGTTACGGTGCACCAAGCAAACTCCTTCCATCCATATATATATGACATGAAATTTTAGAATGAAAAGCAGTACTTTCGATTCCGCTTCCTTATCCCTGGCATTATATTGCAAATATTGATTTGACTTTCAATTATTCTCCTCCATACTCACAGCTTATATAACAGTTCTTCGTTCAAAAATCGCCAAGGTTCAGTAACGGAAAGGGGGGAATGTTCGGGGAAAATGTCTTTGATGATATCAACCAGCGGTAAAGATTCTGATGGATTTGAGACTTTCGACCAAGTCAAACTCTCTCCCTATTTGTTATAGACAATAAGACATTTTTTCTCATTCATTCAAACAGTCATCACTTCAGTATCAGTATTCAAGCGATGAATTCCCCATGCGGTTAAATTCCCATTGCCTTTTCCCTCCTTTGCAACTTTCACCAGGACCAAAACGAGATTTTGCTTTTGTGATGAATCCCCCCATAATGCTTACTCAAGTAAGGGGACAAAGCACAAAACGTAAAGAGTGTGTAATGGCTCTCCCTCGTCTACTCTTCTGCATCATTTCATATAGCCATAGCCATAGGTATACATTTATATTGAGTTTTCATGTAATTCCGTTTGTTGTAGTTTGTAGACACTCGATACTTCCCAGACTATTATAACAGAACTTTCTCCCAAGTGGAATCTGATCTGATATTATTGGCTTCCATAAAGAGATATCTCCAGAGGATGGTGACAGAATCAATAAAGAATGAGGTTTTATTTCTTCGTAAAGACGATTGTCTGTTAGGATTTGTTTTTGTGAAATCATCATGAAATCGTGGAATAACTTTAAAAGATATCACACGTTTATCTCGTCATTTCAAAGGATTTAATATTGGTTATCTTTTGTCCTACCCGAGATATCTTTTGAGCTGACAGGGATTGTCAGAATCGGGATTGTTTTGGGCTTAAGAGTCACTCAATTCCATATAGTATGCGTGATGGGTCCAAAGAAATATTGCAAATTTTCTCCCAGGACATTTGTCACTTTTATGGTGCATTAGAGTTGTAATCTTATCTCATTCCTTTTAAAAAAAGAAGCTCCCAGCCTGACAATCCAAAAAATCACTTCTTGAGCCAAAACTAAAAATAAGGAAATATAACTCGCAAACTTGCTTAAAGAGAAACGGCTTATCTCACCAACCATGAATAAATTTATGGCTTCCGTTTTTTGTCTACAAAAGGTTCAAATTGAGTCTCATTAAATGCAAAGGGGGATACTTAGTCACTTGTAAACAAGAAGGATAACATTTTGCACTTTCGGTTATAACAAGTATATTTGTTTTCTCCTAAGTAGGTGCTGCCTATGAAAAGTTCCCTAATTAACTTTGTAATTAGTCCCTAGAGGAATTTATGCTTATTGTGGAGGATGGTATCCTGAACGAAGTAACTGCAGTAGTGACTTCACTTCGTAAAAACTTTGTCTGTTTCCACAGTCTCAAGAGTGTTCCTGGTTCCGACATTTACAAGTACTTTGCTTACTTATAAAAAGTTTTAACACGCACCTGCTACATACAGGCAGGCATATACTCAGGGTTCTTGTTGTTGCGAAAGATTTTATCTAGAGAGTTGATATTTTTGTGTGCAAAGTTTAAAATACTTTTACTTAGGTATATACATAAAGAGGGGAGAAGGGGAGAAGCAACTGTAATCTCATGGGGGCTTGGAGTAACTTATTAAATCTATGCTGTCCTTTGTCTGACACAATTTGTGTCTTCTTGTATCACTTATCATTCAACACCTTAATGTGAGTGTTTTTGCACTTATCGGGAAAGTATGTTGTAAGAAATAAACAGCCTCATATCATATCCATATCCTGTTCTGGACGCTGTACAGAAGTTTATTTATTTATTTTCCTCATTTTCTCTTATCTGGACTCATTCACTCTTGCTCATCGTCAGCTTGTGAAACATGTCGCTGATCTCTGATCTGATAGCTCTGTCATGTCCGTTGTCTGTTGCTGTTCATGCCATGATGTCATTTGATGTTATGCCCTTCTGCACACAATGAACAAATGTCGATGAGATAACATCAGTTTTCGCACCATATTGTGTATTTCCTGTGAAAAAGAAGTTGTAAAGATATTGCAGATTGCCGAGAATTTCAAAATTGTGGATAAAAATCCAACATCTGTCACAGTACTGGAGATGCAGTGTAGGGTTTTGATAAATACAGACCATATACAGACTATAAATAAATTCTGAATGAGTTTCCCCTGTCATGTCATAAACGTTTTCACCATTCATCTTCATCGTCAATATAACGAATTGAAGATTTTAGTGGACCAAACGTATAGCCACAGGGTATCCATCTGGATCTAGCAAACCAACCAGATATACAGGCAACAGCCAGTAGCGTAACCTTTTTAGACATCCCATTTCAGAAGTGGAATGAAATACGTTGGCGTTTGTCATTCACCATCTTCGCCAAACCCAAACCTACCACATCATCCATTCTGTTTTCATCTTCATCTACACTATTTTTATATGGCTTATACATGGCATGATAATAATGTCAAATATGACTTCATTTCTTCTGCTAAAAATAGGATTTTTTGAAGATGGAAAAGTTTTTGATCAGCATAACAGCTTTCTCCTGCAACGGGTGGAATTTTGCGAGCAGTCACGTTTTGAAATTGAATTGGAATTTGAAGGGGATTTTTGCTAATTCTTGATTTTCTGCGATCAAGCCAAAAACCACGCCAATTCAACTCAACTTCTCTTTAGACATAATTCGACAAGTCTATAATGTCGCAGGTCAACTTATTGCGAAGTTATCCACTGAATTATTTTCTACGCGTAAAAAGTTTTTCATGGCCGACTGGCATTTTCTTGAAAAACTGAAAGCCTTCTCAATTGAATTTGCATTTAAATTGTGTCTCTGTCAGGTATTTGAAATATGATAACTCCGACACAGCATAATGTGTTCATCCTTACCTTTTAAACAAAAATAATTTGTCAACTTTTTATCTTGTGAACATGTAAAGTAGATTGAGAAATTGAAAGAAAATCAATTTGAAATCAGGCTAATGCCTTAAAATATCAGTCTACATTTTAGACGAAGTCGTCAAATACAATAGCTACTTTGACTTTTGAAGGGAAAGTTTCTCTTTCCAAAGTTTTTGCTTGCAAATAAGCATGGGTAAAACAAATTGGATGTTAGTTCATTTAAATCCTGCCTGTCTATCCTTTTGACTGTTGCCTCCTGAATCGACTCCAATCCTAAATTATTACCTCCCGCCATAAAAATCCTCCCTTTACGACTTAACTTGTTTAACAACGATTGAAAAATAAATAACCCGGAAAAATCCCTTCCCCTCACCTTTCACCTTTTAGTATGCTTTGAATCCTTCCAGTGAGTAGTAGTTCGTGATGTCTGAAAATGCTTTTCCTACTATCAGAGGAAGCTATTCAACCACACCCATTTCCCCCGTAGTCAAAATAGTAATGCGGAATTTTTTCCTGCTTCCACTCGGACAATTGAAAAGGGAAATGAATTGCCTTTCTCTTCTCCTGCTTCATATATTATTTCAATTCAGCATTCCTTTTCTTGTTTCTATTTCCATCAATTACATTAATTAAAGAAAGGCTAAGAATGGTGGCTCCCCCACAGCCGACCACCTCAAGCAAAAGGATGTACTAACGTAAGTGGA
This sequence comes from Pseudosinella alba, assembly GCA_034700485.1. Taxonomy (NCBI): domain Eukaryota; kingdom Metazoa; phylum Arthropoda; class Collembola; order Entomobryomorpha; family Entomobryidae; genus Pseudosinella; species Pseudosinella alba. The sequence goes on from JAQIXQ010000041.1 coordinate 8,627, forward strand.
GAGCCGAGACCATTTCTATTTTCTTCCAAGTCATTGTCACTCCTCCCCATTGTGGCTTTATTCCATTTAGCATCTCTCTTTCCCATCAGGATCCCATCCAGAGAGTACAATCACAATGAACAATGCTTATGTCATAATACTAATGCTACTAAACTTTCTCCGTTCCACAACAATTGCATTATTGTGTAGAGAGTGATGCGTAAATAAATTGGATAGAAGAATGAGATTCCTTTCCTTCCATTGGCAGTATTATGGTGGGGGAACTGGCGCACTGAATTCTTTCCGGTGTAAGTGATACGTACGATAGGGGCCAATAACCATGTATAGTTCAAGTTTAATCAAATTTTAACCGGTAAGCTTCTCTTGTTTACTCACACCTTCCTTCAAGCATTCATTCATTCGCAAAATCTTTGGAGTACATCCTCGTAGTAAGGGAGATACGTATGTCGAAGAACAAAAGTGAACTAGTCAGTGTGAAAATTATTGTTAGACAAGGGAATAATAGCTGTAATGAAAGAGATTCTTGGCTCCGGCTCTGTGGAATAAATCAGAAGTTTGTCATTCTCCAAAAAAGGCAATTACGAGCCCTTCCCACTGCCACTATATGCTACCCACCCATCGTGATACCACATCAGAAGGATACTTACAGGGACTAGTTCAATTCCGACTTTATTACCTGTATACTTACTTAATGGCCCACTTCAGCTACAGTAAGTACACAATGCAATATATTCTATTCTTCAAGGTTTATATGTGTACTTTCTCTCTCCGCTGTGGTAATAGGTGTTCATTTCCAAGTGAGTGAAGGCCCCCAGTTCATTCCGGCTTATCATTCAGCCAATAAAAGCACTTCTCATATCATTGGATTGTCTTGGCTTAAGTTCAAACTTGAGAAGAAAAAAGGTAAAGTTGCAAAAGGATAATAAAGTAAATCCTCGTGCTGGCTATAGAGGTAAGGAGTAAAATGTGATATATCGTTTAAAAGTCTTAACTTGAACAGACCTTATGGAACATGGCTCTCACCATGTGTACAATTGGTAGGGCTACATTTGGATACCTACATATATGAATGCGCTCTCTTAAATCAATGCCAAAGCCAAGTCAGTATGTATATACTAACGATAAGCAAAGCAATAATATTATCCCCGATCCTTACTGTTTTCATTCCTTCCATCCACTGTTCTTTCCAGTAAGCAAAGTTTATGTCCTGTCCCATTCCATTTTTAGAAATGGCTGGAAATGGATTAAAAGTTCGTTTCGCGAGCAGTTTGAAAAATGGAAAAAATGTACTTTTTGCTTACCTAATACCTATATATATGTTTGCTCACCTTTTTAGTTTATTTCCAGTTGTGTTGTGAAATGACTCATGCATGAAAAAGTACGGTATTATTATTATTACCTACAAACTCATTCTTCCGCGAGGGAAGGTGGGGGGCTTGAAACTCACCATAAATCAAGATTAATTGAGATTTTATTAATGAAAACAGGAAAAGATGGGATTTTGTCATGCAAAATAAGTTATTTACGGATGGGGAGAGACTAACCCGCCCGGATCCGTTATTCATGTATTGATTTTTTCTTAAATGATTAGATTAGATTAGATCCAAAGTCGCGAGTCGCGACTGTAACTTTCTAAATAAATCAAAAGAAATTATGCAGAATAGCAAGGGAAAGCAGTAATTTACTTAATTATAGTTGAATATGTGACGGCAACTTTCTCCTTATTGCCGAACGATCATAAATAACATTACATGCATACTTTATGCATGGCTACTGCATTTAACTTATAATGAGAGGAATGGGTTTTGTGATGTATGAGGAACGATAATCAACATTTCTACTTGTCATTGCCAACACGTACCATATAAATATGTTGTTTATATTCTAAAATTCATGTTTTTTCACGGTGCCCACAAAGGGCTAAACCAAGTGAGTGGCATTTTCTTCCTTATGTTTTTACTGTGAGTCAATCCATTGTTACTGTTATTTACAGTCATTTATCCTGTCTTGTCTCTTCCTTTTTTTTGGAATTCCAGAATTGACATTTTATTGCATTCCAATTCCAGTCCAGCGTCTTGTAAAAATTGGGGGTAATGATGAAGGAGACAAAATTAGACAGACATACACGGCAGGGTAGTTTGCAACCAATAAAAAAGATTTGAATGCCGTAGCCACAAGAAGATTACTAAATTGCTGCCGTATATTTCATTGCGGAAGTAAAAATGACTGTGAGTGAATAAATTAAAACTACATTACCCTAGACTATTTATACTGCATGCTTTTGTTTCCAACACTTTGGAGTACTTTGGATAACGATTAGATTTAGAACTGTCCTAACTGTAATTATCGCCAACATCTCCTTACGTATCGTAAGTTTCGTTGTTAGTATCTCTTGTTAATTGACGTTGACATGCGAAAGGCGTTGACATGTGTGACATGCTTTCTTTGCTCTACTTTGTCTTCACTGATAGGGACATGTTTGCCATGTTATAAACATAGCTTTATGTCCACCCACCACTAACCGTCCACCTCTGTAAAAAAACTTACCACCGACAGTTATCAACTGATTGATGGGAACAGAGGCATACCCGACAGCACATGCACTAAAAAGTATTTTTTTTCGACTAGTCTTCTTGGAAAGAAGAAACACAACAAACCTAAACTCAATAAATATTGCATGAGCTGGTACTCCAGAAAAAAACTTTCCTGTCAAAAGTTTACTTTCTTCAGAAACTTTAACTTTAAATATTGAGATGAAAAACTATACATGAATGTGTGGAGTATATTATTTTGCATGCTTGGCTTGGTTGGCATCCTCTTCGTCCAGATTCCAACCTAACGATTGCAGACATTATTTGTTACTGTTTTCATAAACATGATGATATTATACAAGTACCTTCCCTGCTTTTCGTATTATGATTGATTAATCTTACCCATCAAATTTAGTTTGGCATTTGAGATTGATGATCCGATGACTGACTATAATTCCTTTCTGGTAAAATAAAATGAATTACTGAATAGCTAATGCATGTGAGGGTCTATCTGGCACGGAGCATGCATATGATTAAAGGAAACAGACATTTTCACTTTTAAGCTAAAAAGCAACAAAAGTTATATTTAATCCTACAGTGTGATTATTATCGATCATCATTGCGATCATCATCTCCTGTCAGACTGTCAGGGGTGGGTGGCAGTGGCAGCCCAGTTGGAGTTAACACAATACATGACATTGATTCATGTGGTTAAATTGCTCCTTATAAATGAGTTCAAGACTAGATGGTTCTAGATTGCTCCAATTACCCTATTGTTTTGAAAATGGGAGGAAATAAATATCCCTCCGCATAACAAAGGACCACCCACATGTACACAAAAGATAGCTTAAGTAACGCATTATAAAGTTAATTACAATTTATTCCGGATACCACTAAGCAGCATGAGAGGAAACAGAACAACAATTACAAGACAATAAATAGATGCATGCATTCCCGTTCCCACACAACTTCCCGGAATTACTTACTCATTTACCCTCCCAGTTCACAGTCTCCAGTTTTTGAGCTTTGAGAGAGAACAAAAAAGAACTTCCAAAACTAAAGAGTGGACTGGAAAGAGCAGGACCACCCAAAACTAGTAAAGGAGGACAGCCTTTAAATTCCCGTCCTTCGGTTGATAATGCAGACCGGGAAATATATGTAGTCCGCTAATGGGCTCCCTGTCGAAAACAATCGTGTCTAGTTTATAGTTTTACATAGGCATCATTTGTTGTCTCCTCTGGAATAAAGTGATAGTACAGCTCTAGAAGCATTAATGAAGTCATTAAAAGTTTATACCGGAGTGACACGCCTTAATTACTAAGAGAAGGACGGAGTATGAGGAAACCCTTCTTGTATCATGGATCATGATCATGATCATTGGAGAAAGTTTAGCGTAAAAAACTTCGCTTGTTGAGAGCACATAGACAACAAGTTATAGTATTCTGCGGATGTCTGCCTGTAGAGACTGGGGATGTAGTTGTTTACTCAAGCTCTAATAATCCTACCTTTCTCAAGAGCAAAAGCTAGAAAATGTGGACCTTGATAACAAACAAGACGACAATTTTATGTACGATGGTGGGCTTCCAAGGAAAAATAATCATGTTTCAACATAATCGTATTGTGAAGAAACGTGCTAAGGAGTTACCTAATATTGTCAGAGTTAATGCATATCTAGTAAGATCTAGTAAGACATTCTATTACAATACTTAACGACCACTTTCTAGCTCCAGAAGGAAGGACTAGAAATTGGATATGATCTTTGGGTAAACTAGATGTTCTGTCTTCATAAAAGAGAAAGTAACTTTCCGCTTCATTCAATTAAAACGGAAACTGTATTCTTAGAAGTAGCAAATGTATTCAAATATTTAGATATTGGTACAATCAACATAAATTTCTAGATTCCGTAAAATTAAGGAAATGTTGTCATTCAAATTTCTTCGTAGTTCTCCTCATTAGCCATCTGCGGTTCCTGGAATGGTTCCCCATGTACATATATATCAGCAACAGAACACAATGAAAAGTAACCTGTAGGTAATATAAATATGACTCGTTCTTGTTATGCAATCAATTTACACTACCTAGCAGCATATGTTTTCCTTTGTCGAAAGGATCCAATCCAGGTGTGTCGCATAGTTGAATAGGTTTTATACAATATCTCCACCCCATCATATTATGAATAGTAAACCGGAAGCATGTAATATGTTTTTGGAATTCACATTTGACTAATGATCATTGGTATTTAAAGTTTCCGACCCTTGGAAGTTGAAAAATATCAAAGTGACACCAGGAAAATAGCAATGTTGGTTGTATCTACTTGTCATTAAGGTCTAGCTCTGAAGGAAAGGTGACAACTTCTCTTGGATTCCAATATAATATACCGCTCAACAGCGACAGCCGCAAACTAGACCACAGGAAATTAAAACCTTGTACCTCGAACTTGAGGTTACCCTTGTAAACGTAAATAACAAATTATACTGCCAAAAGCCGAAATTTTATTCGGGTAATCAATACAAAAACACAAAGACTGTCATGATTAGTATTACGAGTACGATTGTATAACTTTTTTATGAGGTTTGCATAAATGCAAACAAATGGAGAAATAATTGAAAAATGACCTGAAAGGCAAAGCTTGTAGCAATCACGTAAGGCTATAAGCAATCGCTGTATGTATCTTAGTTAGACCATATTACGAACTATTTTCACCTTTCACAGCTTTTGTGTATTTAAATATCGTCCATAATTTAAACTGTTAAGATAAGTATACCTATGTACCTATCGGATTGTGAATCAATCAGTTTATTTTAGTGATATATATTGTTTACTTAAGAAAATGTGGAAATTGCTGAGGAAATTTCACAAAAAAAAAGGAATTATTCGTGATTTGACTTCCTGCTTAATGTACCGCATGGAATACACAGAGGGTTCTTTCTATTCGTTAACCATACACGAGGTCATATAAGGTTCAAAGAATCAAAAGTGAGGAGGAAGTCTGGTCATGCAGCCAACTCGCAGTCCCGATTGTACATATAATAATTTACGAAATTACTACACTAGAAGTCGAATTTGAACAATGCTGTGTTATCATCCTAAATTTTTCACATCATCAGTTCTCCCCGTCATAGTCCTACTATACATACACACCAGCCCAAAATGACAATGAATAAATATTGATTCGCCGGAAGTTTCTTCCAACTAAAAAAGAAATTCCAAGAATAAAAATGTTTTCTGATAGACTTACCTTGAGTTCAAGTTTGAATTTGAGTTGAAAAAGTAAATAACAAATATGTAAGTGTAATTTCCTTTCACAACAAGTGCAAGGTTGTCTTTGCTTTGCAGGAGCAATTTAATTTAGACTAAGGAATATTATGAGTACGCTGTTATGAAATGTTCAAAACTAACTTTATACCTTTTGATCTCTACTAGGACACGTCCACGGTCCACAGTTCCAAGAAGGCATTACTATATCACTCCCCTGTGCAGTAATCTAACTAAATGCTAAATCAACCATTTAAATTTAATATCCGGCCCACTCGCGTAATAATAATATTGCTGTTCCGAGCAATTGGTGATGTTGAGATTCAATTGACACAAGTAGTAAAGAACCAGAAAGAAAAGCCAGTGGCCCCCATTTATATTTATCAATTATGATGAATTGATTATTAACGGTTCTATAAAATCCATAAACTTATATTTCATCTTTATTTATTTCTACGGAAAATTTGCTCACCCTCTACATATCTTCATGATAAATTGCCTTCCAAGAAACAACATGTATTATAAGGAGACGTCAAAGTTCACCGTCGACAACAAACAACCATAATAATATGACTTTGACTTTGTCTTTTCATTTCATAGTATGCACGGATTGCATTTATGCATTTTTGTTTCTAATAATATTTGAAAGAAACTATCCTTCATTAATTTTTGTTTATTTTAGTTAATTCCGTATTGATTTCAGCACTGCGTCTTTCCTTAGCATACAAGAAACTCAAATTCATTCATGAACTATATACTAACTATACATCAAATATATCTTTACTATCCGACTACTATTTCTACTTTAATTATTTTTCATTCTGTTTTCAACTGAAATAAAATGCTGTATTGAGCCCATCTTTTCGAAAATATGTAAACGATAGTTGGAGCACAGCAGCGGTTCATTATACTATAATTCATTTTTGTGCAGCATATCAGACTGAATGAATTAGTAATAAATAGATTAGGTAGATGTTTCGGTCGATTGAGCTGGAATGAGTCTGTAATCCTCTTTCAGTTCATAAAATAAAAACATGAGAAATCATCCATTATTTGGAAACGAAATTTAATATCTAGCGAAAACAGGCTTTACATTGACATGAGTAATCCTATAATGGGGCAGGGATTGCTTATTACAATGAGCTGTTACGCTGATATACAGTATTACAATGAAAGTTTTGTTGTATGTTGTCTTTTGTATGTATGATTTTGTTTGTTCCATTTGGTCTCCCTTCCTCCTCTATAGCTCTTTAATTCAGCTATTCCCTGGTAATTTGAAAAGATTAGTAACAACAAGGTATGCGGACCACGGAGATTTATACTTCTTTTTATATATTTTTTTCATTTTGAATCCTACTTTCTCTCGCTGCGTGCATCTAGGCATGTGAACAAAAGTGATCCCCTATGACGGACTGAATCAAGCGAATATAAAGACTACAACTGTGCCTACAACTTCAACTTCCGTCTCGTCTCATTACAGCGCTTCCTTTCATCAGCGTTTTTTGTGCTTGATCCGCCCGTGTGCAATTTTAGCTTTTCCATTACTATATACCTATCCAACTTAAAATGACATCAGCATAAATAAATAGATTTACTATTTTCTTGTCTGCCTGTCTGTTGACTAGTTCCGACTTAGGACGGCTTCTACTGCCGATTGTAAAAAAGTTAAGCAATAACTTGTAGGAAAAGATAACTCATTCAGGGTTGGGTTGCAGGTTGAAAATTTGTCACGCCAATTGTAGTAAAAAAAACTGACAAGTTGGTTTTGTTTAAGTGCACACATTGACTGGGCATTGAATTCAGTTTGCTTTGCTCATCATATTGCATTCAGCAAATGATTCTTCAGCTACTTTCTCCTATCTCCTTACAAGCTTTATTTATTACACGGCCTCCAGCAGAGAAACTGCTGAAATGATAAATGTTTTCTCCATATTGCATCACGTCAGAGTCGAGGACAGACGGGGGAGTAGCAAGGGGGTATTTGTATGTCATCACTCCCGAGCAGTTTGGCTTTCCCCGACGAAATGAAAGACAAGGCTTAACATATACAGCATTATTTTAGTAGGTAAAGATGAATTTGAACCAAAATGGAAATTTGAAGATAAAATGAAAAATGTGATGTTGGGTACATATTTTACCGGATGATGACCTGGCGTAAAAACAAAAATTCGGAAATGGTGTGTGGAGCTCCACGTGTCTAAAATTCATAACTCAGTGCTGTTTCGGAAATTGGCCAGTCCCAGGGTTTCGATAATATTTTGTAAGTGTTTTATGCTTTCGGGGGAAATGCATAACGTATACGCGGGAACGAATGTACTATTTATATTACTAGAAGGGGGCGATGTATGTAATCAACAGAATATTAAATCAGAACAAATTGTCTCTAGACAGTTGCAATAAAACTTATATATGCTTTATCATATTTCATAAATATATTAGATCATATCACGATCACATGATGTGTACTAAGCCTGACATGAAGGTAACGCCTGACTTTCCTTTACCTTTTTTTAGTACGTGTGACAAAGTGAACAAAACAATCATTCCAAGAATAAAAACAGAATGACTAGCCCAGCCCTGTTTCATACTAGAATAAGAAAAGCCAGGACAAGAACAAAGTTACAGAAAGGCACGGAGGTCATTGACAATAAAAAAGTTTTGCTAACGCAGCAGCAATTTTTGCCAGAAAATAAATTTTGCTCCCCAGAGAAAATCAGTCTACAATATAATGTAATATATGACAAGGAGTTTTGTCCCACGGTATACCTGAGCCGCTCCATCCTTCATTTTATCCCAGTCGGGACAGTCGGGACCACCGAAAACTGCACAAGTGTATATATGAGTGTAGTAGTATGTCTGCCTTTGTCCCACTGTGACTTCTGTTTTTGAGCGTTATTGATTCATGTTGGGTACCGTGTTATTACCTTGATATTGATTTTTACAAAATCCCAAATGTCAATTTTTATCGGTTTATAAGTTGGATTAAAAAAATGGATTGTCAACAGCTCGACTAGGGAAAAAAGAGTTCAAACTTTCACCTCCCCAAAAGTTGAGAATGAAGACAGGGGAAATGAAAATCTAAAAAATTTATGATATTCATTCATCCAATTTTTGTGGGTATAAATAGTGCAAGAGTTCATATACTAGATAGGATAGGAATCTAAAGTCGCCAATATGAAATATCTACCTAACTATATCAATTATTATAGAATTTATAATTCATCAGATCTGACAAGTCGTATTTTTCTTGTTCTGTTTGCAAAGCTTTCGTTAGCGCCTTTCACTTGAATTTGTGAGGAGAAACGCGTCAACAGTACTGGAATAGTGCAGTGCGGGCTTATTTGGCCAAACCGTACTAAGGTATATTCTCTTCGTTAAGTGAAGAGCGTGGATTGTCCCCTTCCATTTGTTTTTAATTAATTAAAAGATGGTACAAGTTTCTCAACTAAATATCTAACGTCCCAGTGCAGAGAAACTTTAATAGTAAGTATAATGCCATTGCTAGACCTCTCCTACTGTAGAATATGCAAATGTTCCAACCGATTTGAAGAAAACATCCCACTTCAAGGAGTTACACTTGCACTACTGTGCCAGAGTGGGCTTTTAATGAATACATATAATTTGTTTAAAATAGTCTTCTATCTATCTTATATTTGGTACTCCGTCGAAATTTTCAAGCTAACAGTCCAGGCAAGTGAAAGGATTCCCATGTCATCGATATCCAAATTCACATCTGCAAAGTGGTGAGATCTTAAAATTGACAGCACGCTTGGGTATTAAGCAAAGGGAGGAAAACCAGAGCTAAATCTAAGCTCACTCCCGTCTTCTTATAGCTTCACACTAGAAGTCTTCTAGCGTTGGATTTATACTTTAAATACTTTAATATGAAAATATCTAATATAGAGCGTCCTTGGCTCATATCAGCGATCCTGGGTTTAAATACATTTTAGTTAATGAATGCATTGATTATATAAAATATTATGTTTGGATTGAATTGCTCCATATGAAATTAAAGTACAAAATACGAACAACTCGTGAGTATAATGAAAGTGAAATCACTCCAATTTATGCTAGCGATTATCCAAGCGCAATAAATTTGCACTCTAAGCACTTCTTTGGCTAATACAGCCCCGCTCGAGGAGATGAATTAAATACTTCGACTGTAGCTTTGCATCTCAAGCAAAGAGATCACAGAGCGAGGGAGCATGTGGAAATTGATAAACCAGTCGTTATTTATGGCAGAAGTCTCTTCGACCACCACCAGCTAGGAATTATTAAGTTTATGGTAGTCCCATGCAGGTTTCACGAGGAAATGAATCAGCAAGACGAAAACAAAAATTTGGGCTGAAAACTATATATTAATAAACCTTTTAGCAAGGAATTTCAGAAATTCTCAGAAGATAAAAAAATAACACTTCAAAATTATGTGTGTTCTCACATTCACAATTCACAGCTTGGAATGGCAGCTTAAACTGCCATAAATCTTTATTGCAAATAACGGGGGCCACACCACACTACGCCATCGCCTGGCCACGTCCATGCCAGACGAGGACCAGGCTCCCATTCGCGTTTCTTTCATTATCAGTTTGGGAAAATCCTCTTTCCACTCTCCATATTGGGATTAGGAGCACGCACTGGGACTACTTTAGATATTGACAGCAATAAAGAGGCTTCCTTTTTTATCATACATGGAGCAAGTCTGTTTAGAAAAAAATCATAATAATAATAATCTAGAGGAAGTGGGTCATCCAATAATAATAATTTGCACAATGGGCCATTGGTGATCATGATCAGTCAAAAGCTGAAATTAGGAATATAGTTGTGGGCTGGCTCTAGTGGGTGCTTTCTGTTCACTTTTTGGGTGGAAAATGGAAAACGAAAAACAGGCATAGGAGATTTTGCGTCTGTATTATTTTTGCATGTATCTGTCATTCCAGTGATGGATGGTGACGTGTTTGGTCGTGAGAGGAAAGGGGGAGTAGATGCATCCTTAGTTTGAAGAAAGTGAGTAAAAATAAGCATTTCAGAAGGAAGAGGTAGTGCACGTGTGGGGTCTGGTTCTGGCCTAGCTTTTATTCTCCTCACTTTTCATCTTCGTAATAGTGTAGGAGGCTATAATATTATATTGCCATATTTTTTAGTGTCTCTTCCTGATGACAGCTTTTACGATAATAGAGATATTTTTATGGTCCTATAGCATATATAAGCTGCTTTGCAGGAAATGTGATAAAATATATTATGGGATATTATTTTGGGAAGTTAGCCGAGCCTATGGTGAGGAGGAACCGTGTGGAGAGGGTTTCCCTTCTCATGAAAGGCGACATGCAGTGACGGAAATCGGGTGGATTTCCGTCAATTTTCATCAATTATCTTAATTATTGTTTAGGGGAAACAGGAACCGGCGGTATGAAATTGGGGGGCGCATATTATTTCGTTCAGACACTGCAGTAAATCGTGGTTTTGACACTGGAACATTTTAAAAGAAATCCTGAGCAGAGTTGGGTGGGATCAATGTTTCATATAAGAAATAAATCAGGACTTGTGTACATTAGACCGAACAAGCATATGGTTTGTCTGAGCAGACCACATCGACTATTACCTATCCCAGAAAAATGTTGGCCCTTGGTCGGAGAACCATCCCTCCGGTGCTTTGCCCGTCTACTTTCTCCTTTCTCCAGAAATATGTCTCTCCTGCGGATTGAAGAAAGTGCATGCAATGTTTGCAATCCAAAACCAAAAGGGATACACACACAGATGAAGGTCAGCAAAAGGTTATTGTATGTACACTTGGTAAAGCAATCTTGAAAGTGAGTGGAGTGGACTAAACTAATATATCTGTGAAGCCGCATGCGAAGCTTCCTAGAAGCGAAAAGAGAGTCGGTAGCAGATATATTCGTCTTTCTCGAAATAATAACTCAAATCCTTGGAAAACGATATATCACAATTTTGTTTAGGTAAATGCGAGATTTTGTTTAGTTGGCATCCGCCCTCTGGAAGACTATCATAACAGGGAAGAGAGAGCATCTTGGATTTCCATCCTCTCTTACACTTTCATAGCCTCTGCCCTCAAGTTCTCTCGTGAACAAAGCAAGTGTCAAGTTGGGGAAAAGAAAAACCGAATAGTAAAATAATAAAATCCGGTGCATTATATAACATTAGACCAGGAGATGAAATACGCCTACGACCATGTGACCATGTAAAATCTGACAGGTAGAAAGGAAATCCTTACAATAGGCGAGGTTAACAAGATACATTTTTCAACAAATTGGGATTTCTGCGTGGCAGATTCCACGAAAGACCTTTTTTTCTATAAAAAGGAATACAAATACATTTCCGGATGTATGTTTTGCAAAAGCTAATTGTAAGTAACAACTACTAACAGCATAGAACGGTACCGGTGTTTCATTCCATGTATTTGCCTTCTAATGCTAAAATTTCCGTGGAATTCATAAATGACTCTAATAAAGTCATTAAAGCGACGAAGCGCCAGCGCTGCTGGTGGCTGCCCTAATAATTTCCCAAAAACTTCGTGTTTGTTTCCCCTCAGATATAAATATCTATCCAAAACTGTTTATATGATCGCTGCAAACCAAAACCAAGTCCATTTCCAGACTACTATATAAATACCTAGTTTCATTCGTTTATATTCAAATTTAATAGCCCCCAACCTCGTATACAAATAAAAGCAATAAAACTGACGCAACTACGCACACTTTCTCTTCCTATTCAGTTCACACTTTCTCTTCCTTTTCAGTTCACACTTGGCGGCGTTGCGTGTAAAACCAAATGTCATCAGTGTAAAATTACCCTTGATTAGTAGAACTTGCTACAGCTACCCATACAAGGATCGAGGGAAATGAGAGAGATTTTACGCACATCCTCATTAAAAGTTATTACACTTTCTTACTCATATACCAAAAAGAAAGACTCCCTTTAAAGACTCCAATAAAAGACTCTTCACCAACCAGGAAGAAACTAATCTACTGTTTTTAGCACGGTGGGATGGAGGAACAATGAGAGCACTCATCAAGATCTGGACAAGGCCTAATGTATACTTTACTCATTTTATCTCTTCGTATGTATGTGTGTTCCTCTTTCCCAGTTTGAACAAAGTTAAAACCGGGTAAACTGTTCTTTATCCCCTTTGCAAAGCTTTAGCTAGTATGTAACCTTTTTCTTTAATATTTCCTTTTATTCCAAATGTGACTCCTAATTTGACTTACATCCATGTCCATGTCCATCTCAAACATTCCTCCTCGTGTTGGCAGTAAATCCGCAGCGTAGCCATAACTAGCACTAGTTATGTCATATATTGTTCTACTCCTTCCCTTTTATATGTGGCACATGTCAGTACAGCCATATGTATTCCTCAGATTTGCCCACCCCACTATAAAGTTATGGCAGCTTTCACCCAGCATTCCCAGTCACTCTTCTCCTGTTGAACTGTGCAGTGCGGATGAACAATGACGCTTGAGAAACCTTCCTCGTAAGAATAAAAACGTCTTATTCAGCTTTCCCCCGTGATAATAGTTATCATACCTGATCCAGGATAATACATACGCCTAGTTGGACAGTACTACGAAATAAATAATTTCCGCCTACTCAGGTATTCTATTGCGAGCATAATGATACAGACAATATATCTTATCTGCTCACGTTTCCCCCATTTGGGTGTGTTGTTTGAAGTGTTTACCTTGGTCGGCTTCTAGGATATCTCTCCTTCGTATCTTGTTTTCATGTGGGGGTAAAGTGAGACAAGCCTATGTGATTATTATTATTTCACTCCAAATCTGGACCAAGAGTGGAAACAGTAATAATGGTTATGTAGTCCTTGCAATGGGATAGTGATACAGAATGGTATTACTTTTCCTTTCCATCATTATAATAATGGAAAATCAATGCCAAATGCTTTCCTCCTTGCGCATCATTATCAGATAATTCTGGACAAAAGGAACTACACACAGGTACTCACTCCCCCTTATTCATTCTTTCAATCACGGCTCACGTAATACTATTATGCCTGTATGTAACCTAATATTTAGGTTTGATGTAGTTGCGGAGAAAACCTTCGGGCATGTAGAGTAGAATCGGAGGAAAAATAAAAAAAATTGCAACGACATCCTGGTTACCGGATAATACTGTTGCAGAATTTATAGGTTTAGTGGGATATTCTCCGGTTTCAGTTTCGCATTGTTATCATGGGGCTCTGGTAACTGGCACAGTGACAAGATTAGTTGATTAGAAGACATTCTAATATCATAATTAAGCTTTGGTGGGAAAGGAAGGAAGATGGGCATGCGATAGTATAGTGGGAGGCTGAGCGTAGTATCTTCCTCGATGATCATTTAGAAGCCGTATCCTGCCGTCTCATTGACGATAATGATGACCTAGGCATTGTCATTTCTTGAGTTTCCCTGGGTGGAGTAGTTAATAGTGTTCTCTGTAATTGATCACGTGATCATTCTTAATGGGAGTTGTTTTTGTTTTTTGAGAATGGCAACTAACGGCATGTGAATATAAAAAAAACACCAGTAGTAAGGAGGAGCAGAATGGAAGCAACAGGGGAATAAATCCAACTTAATCCAGGGTAATTGTGCCATTGTCCAATCTAGTAGGTTGAGGGAAGGGTGGATAATATGCACCATAAGATGTCCCTCTTTGCTGAGTAAGATATTACTTCTGGCAATAATGTTTTCTTTCACACACCCATATATAGCCCCCCGTTTTGCGTTTGAGTTGTCTCATTGTGTGAGCATTCTTTGCTTTTTGGACCCATTTTAGGATTATGTATGGTATTAAGAAATCGATCCGTTTTCTCTCTCTTACTTGCCCAGTGACAGTGTGACACTCTTATCATTTATTGTGCTCTTTATCTTTAACAAAGTTCAGGGGATACTCTCCTTGAACTAGCTTTCACTCTCGCCATTCAAACGTTCACCCTTATTTCTTGAGCAGCTGAAGTTCAGGATAATCAGGGCAGTAAAATCGTATAGGCGTCTCCATAGACGGATGATGAGCCTGGTTGGCTGACATAGTTCCGGAGAAAAAAATACTGACTTGACTTGGATATGGCCTGTATCTTGTAGTGGATCTGGGTTAGAGAGACAATTTTCCTTACAAAAAAAGTTTACTTGGTTTAGTATGGTCTATTTTTTGTAACGTTTTCATAACTCCCTTTGGCATTCTTACCAAGAAAAGATTGAAGCCGTTAAGTTGCTTTTTTCTCAAGAAGTGTGATTGTTCGTCTGGATGTCTACGATAGTGCGAAAATCTTACTTCTTAAGACTGCTCCTTATCGATACAAAAGACCTAAAGGGGAACGATACTAATTGTAAGGTTTTTTTATGTCAGTCACTTTCACCCGGTAATCCCATCGCGTAATTCTGACGGATGGAAGTGAAGAGGGAGGAATAAGAAGCAAATCAATACCTATATGGCTAATAAGATTTTCTATGTGTGGAGTGGAGTGTGAGAAGGCATACTGATATCTGCGAGAGTGTCTGGAGGTCCTCTTTTCCCACTTTAGTTTTCCCGATGTGCCGAAAGTTTTTAAAACTTTCTCATACGTCTTTCACTTTCTTCAGCTCACTTGCCTGCGTTAGCTTTAATTTCCTGCGGCCCTCCTACACGATTTCTAAAGATGTGTAGAGGAAATCTATCCTTATCATTTACTTTTGGCGATGATGGGAATGAGAAGGGATGAAAAACATCTTTTGGGTTTTCAACAGAACCAGAACCAATTTTTTGTGTTCTATTTCATTTCCCATCATAATATCATCGTAATCAACTCGTTTGAGAAGAAGGGAAACTTTTGTGGCATCCTTCTTGACGGTTAAATAGGTACCGTTTGTTCCTATCCGTAGTCTACTCTCGTTTCCTACAGACTCTTTGAGACCCAAAATGTTTGTTCCGAGATGAAGATGATCCCATGAGTGATCTCATCTTCGTCATAGGCGAAGCCGATGAGACAAAACGGAAAACTTATTATTTTCCTTTCGTGTAGCGATTGTGGTGAAAAATAACCATCCTTTATGGCTACATAACATCACAAGCACACACTACAAGACTACAATGTAACAACCAAGTACAATCACGGCTTTAACATTTGTGGGTAATGAATATTCCCGGAATTGGGAACTCAACTCTTCCGAAATAAAGCTGTTTAGTCTGCTGGAATAATATGAAAATATGTATAATGAATTTCGGGTACTTGATCTGCTCATAGTAAATAGGATGGAGAGCGGAAATCCATCTTAAAACTACTTCTTTCACTTTGGACTTCATCTCATCTCCAACTTTCTCATCTGGGTTGACTCTCCACTCTATAGAGTGCAGGAAGTCTTTCAAGTTTCCGTTCTTCTCCTGAAGTGGTACACACGACAGATAAGCTATACATGGCCATGTGCATATCGTAGGAGATAAAAGCAAAGCAAGTCATAAAAGGGGGTTTCTTATTCTCCCCAAGCGTATTAGAGGAAAAAGAGACTACAAGTGTTTGCTATTGCGAAAGTTCATAAGATCATTCCACTTCTTTGCAACCATTTGTTGGGGAAATTTCGTTGAAAAGGTAGGAAATGGAGGAATTGCTGAAACCTTATTCAACAACATTCACTTCTGCATAATCAAATTTGAATATATATTTTTAAACCCTCAAGTCATATCTTGAAAGAAAAAGAAAAGAGTGGGACGAGGGGCTGAAAGCCTTTAGTCAAATTTAATTATGCAAGTTCAGCCTGGCTCACATATACACATTACTTGTTTGCTTGGACTTGACGTGCTTTTTTCTCTTGTCTAGGATTACCCCGACAATGGAATGAAAATACTTCCCCTTCACTTTAGCTTGGCGCTAGTCATGTCATCCACACCCATTTATCTACATGTCACATGGTTAGAAGATTAATAATGAAAGTAATTACGCATATTAAAGGAGAAAGTCAATAAGCGTATTAGCCCAAGCAAAAAGAGCTTAATCACATCCTCCAGGTATGTGCATATGAAATACGAGGTTAAGCAGTTTCTTAAAGGAGAAGTTTTTTTTACATGACAGGTCTTCCTTTTCCTCCCGTCCTGATCCTTACTACATGAGCTCCTCTAGTACTATTTATTAAGGTAAAACTTTAGTATAAAATCTAAGGAAAATTCACTGAAAAAACAAGCACGAAGCAAAGCACGGAAACTTCTTCCCCATACATCCAGCCGACCAACCTGCCACCCATTTCCATCAGAATATCATATAAATGGATTCTTTTACTTATTCATGTCGTATGCAGTTTATACACCCCCTACCAAGAACACAGCCATGGTTCGCAGTTCCGCATGAATTTTTCATTTCAAGTGGGTGCTAAGGGAGAAGGTATAAAAAGCTTGTTTTACCTTTATCGACTGGTTTCAGTTTTAAGGGAAATGCTCAAAAGCCAGCCACATTCCGAGGAACACATACTCAGGGAAGCCTGATATGCTAAATTGTATTATATTTCAAAAGCCAATTCAAATTTTTTCCACGTTGGATCATATCCTCTCCATAACCATACATTTAAAATCAGAGTGGATATCAAGTATGATATCATACAGTAATAATATAATATAAACTCGAATTCCTTCCCCCGTATCATCTCTTTCCTCTCTCATTCTCATTGATTTTCATCAGGCAAGTCATATTCAATATTACTTTCTCTTGAATTGAAACTAGAAATGAATAAGAACGAGAAAATACAATTTTCATGTTGGATAAAAACTATCTGTAGGCTTTTAGTTTTTCGGATGAAATGAGATGAAAAGTACTTCTTATCCAAATCCATGAACTCAAGTAAAACGCAAACACGATGAGCATCTTTATATCCTAAAAGAGGGGATTTTATCAGGAATGATTCCTGTACAATGGAAATGGAATGGGATATAAGAGCAGGGCCAACTTTTTAACAGGGGGCTCTTGAGAACACGACGGTAGCCCACATTAGGTATGCCTATTTCCGCTTGTCCCTTGTGTTTCATACGTGGAGAAAGAAGTCACTTTCTTCCTGATTATCTTTGTTAGTTTCCCCTTTCCTACATTTTCATCTGGGAGGGAGAAAGAACACGATCGGAGAGAACCCAGCGTCTTCCTCATGGTGGGATTAAAATCACAGAAGTTACGTATAATTCCAAGTGGAGAAGAACACACATATCATTATACACGAAATGCTATTAATAAAGATAATAAACTTTTTCTCCCTTTTATGCTAGAGCAATAACATGCTAATTGAATTGAAATGTTTTTCTTTGTTCTTTCACATCTATATGACCCTCTCCCGTCTTTGTGGTACGTATATGGCTGATGGAGAGAACACTGGAAACTCATTTTCAAGGAATATGGTCTGAAATTAGCAACCTTAGAAATGGGATTTATTCCCCGTATTTTGTATTTTATTTTACCTGCCCCTCCCTCGAACTGTTTTTCATTGGATGTTGATGTTTCTATAAAGGCTAGTCTCTGTTCCAGAAGTTACAGTTAGGCTCGAACCAAGACCATTAAAGCATTTCGAAAGCACACAACCTTTTACGAAATCTTTAGTGCGCAGGTAGGGAATGCCATAAAAGTAATAATTTTCAGCTTTAAGTATTACTACTATTAATATTATTCACAGATGTGGGAGAAAGGGAAGAGACAAACGAGGAATGGCCATTCTGCATTACTCCAAGAAGGTTAAAATATAGACTTTCTAAGACTTTAATTCTCTCATTTATCCAACCAGGGTATTTTTCCATATCCATCAACATTTTAAGAGGAATTGGAAGGTACTACATATATTATATAGAATAACTGGGGAAGCCGAAGGCCTTTTTATGTGCTATAGGATCACATCACCGCACACTCGTTATCACTATCCAAGGTGAAATGTCGAAAAAATGAGCGGTTTGGCTATTATATCTTAACTTTGGCAGAAGTGGAGGTTTCCAGATGGAATTCTATAAACTGAAATCGTTCTTGCATAATTTTCATCTTTGCCCATGCGTTCTGTTTGAGTTTTGGGGGGAAAGTTTTTCAGAGAATTAAAGTCATTGAACATGACAGGGCAAGGATTGCATTTTCTGTGTAAGTTTTTTTTATGGATTCTCCTGTCATATTGACTTTTGAACTTTTTTTTAGGTATTTTAATTCTCAAATTAAAAAATATTTTTATGACTTTCTGCGTACTTTGTTTCTGAAATAGTTTTACTTTCCCTCCTGGCATTTTCCTAGAAGCTCATAATATATAATGTATATACGATAATGATGTAATGTCAAAAATGTTAGACAAAGGGAGGGGAACAAAATTGCAAATCCTTCAAAAAGCAGATTAAACACTTTTCCGGATTCTCTCTTCCATTTTTATCCAAAATGTCATCAGTTCATGTTCACGTTCACGGAACTAATGGCTATAAAAATTTAAAAAGTATTTACCAGAACGGAGAAATGGCTTGGGGAGGAGGAGGAGGGGAACTCCAAAAGAATTTAATCCCCTTTACATGCCCAGAGATTTTACTTCGGTATTAAAGGTAAAAAAATGCCATTGATTCTAAAAATTCACATAAAAGCTACAACCTATAACTTAGCAGATGTATATCCTAAGCCTCTATCACAACAGTAAACGCCGTGGGGCTGGAATTGAAACGATATGGTTATAAAGGATGCAATATACCTACATCAAAATTATCATCATTATCACGACCATCAAGCATCGTGACATTCTTGAACATCAATGTGATGATGATCATTACAAAATTGAACGCTTTCTTCCTGGCCATAAAATTTCTCTTAAATTTTTTTTTATCTCTTTCTCCATTTTGGCAGAATGTCATCCCACTAATGCATCTGGAAAAAGACTTACGCGTTTCTCCAACTGCATCGTCGTCACTCCTTGCCCTACTCCCAACAAGTTTGGCTAAAATACTTTCGAAGAAGAACTTTTTCATTTTGCACACCTGGCCCCGCGCTCTACCTTTCTTATGCATCCTCCTCCTTCTACCGTTCTTCGCGTAATGTCCTTATCTTTGTCCCCATTCCATTAATTATGAAAATGGGAGAATGCAAGGAGTCCATAACAAGGACAAGAACATTTCCCATTCAATAGGATCCATCTCAAGCCCTCTCATATAAAAGAGATATACCTATCCATACATTCCACCAAACAATTTTCTCATCGCTTTACCCCTCCCTCTCGAAATGTATTAACGTCAAACTGGGCAAAGATGAAAGAAATGGGGCTAATAATAAAATGGCTACATTTTACCAATGCATTTTACGAGAAAAGTTCCAACGTTTTTTTTGCCAATGGCTCAACAAATAGCTTCAGTGGAAGATGTGGAAAAGGGAATGTTGAGAAGGTAAAGGCATGGCATGACACTCCGATGCCAAATAATGAAAACCGGCCATATCTCGTTTATACCCGGCACGATTACTTAGTGCTAAGTGGCACATTTTCAGTTTGTTTGTGGCATATGAATGGGGGGCTGTGGTGGTGCTGGTTCCTTTATGTTTAATATAAGATATACGAGTGATCCACCTTAGTTTTCTACTTTTTTCATCATCAACTGGACAAATTTATGATTTAAAGATAATGGTCGCTTTGCTCTGCTCCCCCTCCTGTGGGTTACACCTTACACAATGAAGCCTATATACTCCTTTAAGGACGGTGATGATGGTGTTACTGATGATAATATTATGATCATGTTCTGCTGCTTCTTCCCGATTGGGATAAAATGGAATGAGAGAATGGAATCTCCTTCCTTCCTCGGCAAAAAATTAGTACATCGAGTATGTGGAGTATAATGCCACCATGATGGTAATAATAGTATGCATAATACCGTCATTACAATTGTATTACGTATTACCACCCCACAACTACCTCCATTCCGCTGACTTGCACTGACTAGCAGCTAGGTACTAGGTAGGGCGTTTGCATAATAGCGTAATCAAGGTTAGAGGAGAGATGCAGGATGTGATAGTTTTCGGAAGTGTTTCTCCCTTATCCCAATTCATTCATTCAGTAATTCATTTACTCATTTGCATTGGGTACACTACCACTGCACTCCTTTGTTTTCTTGCTACGATTTCATCACAACACAACCCGGTTTGAAGGGAAGAGGTCAGGTGCGCAGTGCATCACGCTATGGGACTTAGCGTGGAAAAACTCATTTACCTTCAAGCATTATCTTCATCATCCTTTCGCCCATATTTAACCTAATATTATGCATCATTTAATCTGGGAGTCGAATGGGTTTAGCATTTTAAACCTTGTTCCAGCTAGATTGATCCGGTTTAATCGAACTAACAGCGCGTAATAACGTGCCCTTAATGATTTTAACAATGGGCCCGTCATGGGAGTGAAAATTGCTATTGGGAAAACGATAAAAATCGACCGGTTGTTGTAATAGCAATGGAAGGAGCCATAATGGCAGTAATAAAACTGCCTAGTATAGGTCATGTCATTTAATCACGTTGTGATATGGCTGACTTATTTTTTCAGAGATGTAATTTTACCTAAAATTAAAGGTTACGTAAAACATTTGCTAGCGAATATGAGCAGAGCTAAAACATGATTTTCCTTTTCCTCCGTTACAATTCTTCTCCATCAAAGGAACACCTTTGGGCTACACATTGTATAATTTTGCAAATTGCGATAAGAAATCTTCGATGTAGCTTCGTGAAGAGGATGTCATCTCTCAAGATTGCTACAACGTACGAACGCTATTTTACATAATACTTTCCTACAATCTGATCTGATAGAATGTTGATGTAATAAAATTCGAGTTCAGAGTTGAGTTGACTTCGGTTAAACTTGATTGTTTGTAGCATGAGCATGGACATTTTGTGTAATGTTGCTAAAAAAAACTCCCTTTCGTGTGGAGGTAATTTATGAACCGGATTTTTCCCTTTTACCATGTACTTGTGTGACTATGATGGTGGTTGTTTGTCTGGCTCTGGTGGCACCACTCATGTTGATCTTATCGGAGTCGAGTTACATTGTAAATAGTAATTAAGTGAAGTGTACCTGTCACTTATGACTTGTGTTAAATTCCAAGTGAGTAAAATAATCTGTAATAAAATATTCGACAAGGTTAATTGCAATAAATTTGGCTTATTTGCTGTACCCCTTCATCTTTTTTAACCCGTGCATTCCTTTACAATCCTGACACGAGTGTACGAATTGGAATTGGTCAGGCCAGGTCATAAAGTTTTTTTCTCAGGAAAGAATTTATTTAGGCTTTGTTACTCTCCTCCTCGACGCGTTTTCTAGTGCCGCCACAAACACAATCACAACCATGCCATATATATTTTTGGAGGAAGTGGGTGTGCACTCCTTTTTTAATGTGCTTGCTCACATCACATATAGCCAACAAAAATAGCGCAGTAATCAGTGCCATTTCCTCCCTTCCTTTTTGATAGGCGAAAAGCAATTATGCGTAATATAATGTAATCTAAAGTGCTAATAAAAATTATGACTGGAATAATTTTTTCGTTCATTTTTCTTATTCCTGCACAAAAAGGTCAGTTGTTTTTTGTGTACGTAGCTTTTGGTTAACCAACCAAACAACCAACCCTATTGTTCAATTTGAACTTAAGAAACGAAAGAACAAGGTCGTAGTAAGAGTCTCAACTCATGCTAAAATCATAATTTCATGATGGATAGCCACATATATAGACTTTATTATTATTAT
The DNA here is from genome assembly GCA_034700485.1 of Pseudosinella alba. Lineage (NCBI taxonomy): Eukaryota > Metazoa > Arthropoda > Collembola > Entomobryomorpha > Entomobryidae > Pseudosinella > Pseudosinella alba. The sequence continues at coordinate 31,090 of JAQIXQ010000041.1, forward strand.
TACACCTACACGCAATAACTCTTTGTTTGACAAAATAAAACGGACCGAATTCTTAAGGAATGAGCAAAGAGGAGGGAGGTACAAGGGGGGAAAATAATCTAAAGCAATAATTCAATTCCTCTTCGGACTGGTTTTTGTGCGAGCAAAATTATGACATAAATTAGTATCACGGTAGAATAATTGCTTAGTAGTTTAAATGCCGAATAGGAACCGGAGTAATTGTTGTCGGGGTTGGACGGAATGAATGAGTGTAAAATAGGGTTTTCACTAAACCTATATATGCATATGAGCCATGAGCGAACACATTAGAGCCTTTCTAGTATACATAAAAAGTTCCAACTTGGTCCAACTTTTGTTTCCTTGATACATGGCAAGATAAACGAGGTAGGCTGGCTGGTGCCTAACAAGCCTATAAGTGGATGAATACACAATAAATGCAAATATTCTTCCCGACCTTTCAGATGTAATCAAGCCTAAAAGGTATAATAGTGGAAAATGGGACTCCCTTTGCGTATTTTCATGAGACAATCTTTATGTTGCAGGGAGGAATCTGTCAATTCTGTCATCATAAATAAATGCGGAGTATATAAAATGTAAACCTCTACCCAACTTTCGCACACCTAGGCTGAGAAAGCTCTTATATAATGTGAAGGGAGAATAGGAAAATTGACTTGAGACTCTTCTATGCAAAAAGAACTTTTTCTAAGGTTTTCGCCTTTTCATTCTCAATGAAGCTCAGTCAGGGGAACAAGGAACAAGGTAGACCTCCTACAAAGAAGCACTCTTCTTCAAGGTTCTATTTACTTCTCACTTGATCGGATCGGAGTCGTCTCATGTGAAATAATTTATCTAAATACTCGACATGACAGGCGATACTATACTTACTTATGCTTGCTCACTTGACTTGTATTTTTTATATCATTGCTCTTTCCTTCTCTCCTCTGTCCCGTCTCGCTTTTAATGGGGAGGGAAAACGATTTTGACCCCCTTTCCAGTTATTCCATCAATGTATGACAACATTTTTCTTACGCTTTAGTGCCGGGACCCTTCCACAATCAATCCATTCCACTTTGGAAATATTGCAAAAAAAAAAACTGTTTTGATTGTGACATGAGACGGTTTCTAAAAAAAGTATCCAAAATTCATTCAATTCTAACAAGTCGTATTGAAACAGCATATATTGCATTGGCCTATGCTATATTGAACGAGCGAGGGCATAGCACCTCATGGTACATGCTCCATTCAATGGGAAAGCAGGTCTCAGGAACCAACTTCACATTTTAGAGTTTTCAGAGAAGAAACGGATATTGCACATTTCTTCCTTTCCCCATTTACAGCCGAGTAATAGGTACACCATTACTTGAACCATATTATTATACAGGTATTTCTAACCATTACCTGCATTTATGGAATGACGTGGATGAAAAGTGAAACTGGAATAATAAAAGCTTCCTTTCTCCTTCCCTTCCGCATGACTAGAGAACAACAACAAAAAGGGGGGAAAATATGCCAGTAAGAGCACGCTGAGTTTGAGCAAACTGTGAGCTTCCCTTCCCCTGGAATTAGTTCTTTATCAATATCCAAAAAATAAAGTATCCATTTTGATTTCATTCCTATATAGGCTTTCTCGGCTTCTTGCTGGATCTACTTTGTTTAGAAAATATTTTCTTCTTACATCGTCCCTATATGTGCCGGTATGAAATGACACCGTCAACAACAACACCATCATCATCACCAGCCATCAACCATCGCCATCAAGTTTATACAAGTCAGGATATTACCTGTTATTTTCGCGTAAATGGCTTAGAGGAGTGAAGCACGAAGGTATATGGTAGTCAATGAAAATGAGCCTTTTAGACTCAGACTCTCAGACTAGTCAAGCAAGGTAGAAACTCTAGAGAGGAGGGGAACAAGCTGGAGAGAAAAATATACATCAATCTGTTTTCCTTCCTTCCTCCCTTTTCACATGATGTTGACGATGACGATGACTGGAGCTAGTTATTTTATCGCATTCAATTTATTCCTCACGTGGAAATATTCACGGAATTCAATATATATTATATTATATACCATTCCGTAAATCGCCCCAGTAATTTTCCCTTGACTTCCCTTGTGTAAATACGACTGTTTCTTTTCCCTCTTTTACTTTACCTTTTATCGTTCCCCTCTTGCCGTTGACATTGAGAACGTTGCAATTTCCCACTGTGAAAAATAATACTTGAAAACTCCTCCCCCTCTCTCCCCCGATGTTCCATGGAGTAAAAGCAGGTCTAGCTGTTGCAGAAATACCCCTGTATTTATTTACTTTTACCATAGTGCATGGGAATTGGAAGTGGAAGGAAGGAGGGAAGGAGTCGGGAAAAGAAATCGCAAGTAAAAAGAAAATATTTTTGTATTCAACTTCGACATCCGTGATTGAGTGGGCATGCCTTTGCTTAAGCTACACAAATATACATTCATTCCATTCCCATTACATTGGCCTGACATTCGCAAAAATTCAATGTTTTCTCTCTTCTTTATTGCATGAGGGACGATGCGACCAAGTCAGGATACCTAAGTACGTATGTATTATTGAATTGACGTCGAGGCCGAAGGATATGGATGGTGATGGAGTATTTACACTATATTATGCTGACTCTAGTTTAGTGGCACCAGCAATAAATGTAATCCAAGAGCATATAAAGATCAAGCGGGAAAAGCAGGCAATTGGGCGATCCTGATTCTCATTAACAATTCGACAATAACAGCAATTGCACGAAAGGGTAGAGAAATTGCTGGTCACCTCATCGTCTAACCCATCATTATTTCCTCATTTCCTAGCACACAATAGAAGATGGAGAGGAGGAATAAGAGGGGGCCATATACCAAAAGAAAATTCCTTTTCTTGGCATTTTTACTTTTGCCTGTACCTAACCCAAAGGTAGCAATAACAGGCAGCCCAGATATTGCCATCATTGTTCTTCAAACCCAACACAAAACCAAGCCACAGCTACGTCTTGCGAGCATTGTACTTTAAAAGAAAATTTGTAACTGTTGACCTTTCTCGAGGCATATTACGATAAAAATGCATACATTACAATTTATTCGGGCTGTTTAGTTAGGTACCTAACATAATCTGAACGTGTAGGACTGTTGGAATAAATGGGATTTGAGATTTATTTATCATCATCTCCCATTAAGCAAGCTAGTGCAGATGCATTATTTACTGCCATTGCCATTTTAACATCCCTTCGCCATTCCCATCATCATAATCAAAACAATCAGAAAATCAACAGGGTAAAAAATAAAATATATTGGAATTGGGCACGGAGAGAAAGATGATATAAACATGGATAGCCATGCATACTGATATCGTATAATATATTATGGATTATGTACATAAATAAAAAGCCAAGTATTTATATGCATGAGTATGATTTGTTGTGACTGTTTTTAGCAAGTTAAGCAGTGATTTTCAGGTGGAGATAGATAGACAAAGTAAAAAATGTAACGAAACTGCCGACACTTTAAGCATATAGGTACATGCACCGTCAGATAAGTACATAGCTATATACCTAGGCAATATTTCTTTCTCTAGTTGAGACATGTTATTGAAAATATAATATAATATGTCTTGCCATTATCTAGGGGGAGTGGAAGATCATGAAAATCAAAGAAGAAAAATCCTTTGGTCCGAAGAAGTTGATATGAGAGATGATGTGAATCCGATGGCCAGGTGAAATACAGGCAAAAGTCTGTCCACCGAAAGAGAACGCTGAGAAAAAACCAGTTTTGTCTGTCTAGGCTTGCATCTTAATAGCATTCATTTTGGGCAAAGAGTAATTGTTCTAGGTACAGAATATAGATTGATATATTCGCAAGTGGAATGGCATGAGCAAAAGACGAGGGGTAATATTTTTTTCTGGGTTCGGATCTTTTCTTCATATTGGCTCTCTCTCCCTTGCTGGACTTGATGATCATTGCTGAAATGCATTATGAATTGTATCGTCATCAGTTTCGGGAGTAAATGGCTCAAATAAATTAAGTTAAATCAAGTGAGTCCTGTAAAGTGCACTGGTTTTTGGGAGCTATGTACGCGTTTTGTCTCTGTCAAATTGCAATAATGAGTGAATAATGGGATGGGATATGATGGTAATGGCAAATGTGTATCGTTTTGTTTTTTTAATTCTTTTTACTTGCTCGTTGAGTTTCATGATGTGATATGATATGAAATGATACGTCTCTCTCGGATTTCGTCCCATCATTTTGTCATCAATGTCGATGTCGAGTCGGATTTCTCCGCAAGTTTTCTTAATGACTCGACTATTATTCCGGCTCCTTCTCACCTTTTCGATGATAGTTGAGTTTCGTTTTGTACTACCACTTGTAAGACATGATAATTGCAAACGGTAAACATGATAATGGGACCTCTGGTCGTTAGTCTTTTTTATCTTGACTCATTTATTTGAGGATTGTCAGGTGTGCTGATATTGCCCAAGAATAATAAGTTGAAGATGAAAAGGTTAATAAGGTGGCATTGTGAAGTGAAATGATATGAGTGTGCATTTCGGAATTCCTCGTCGCATTTTTCAACATGGGTCAAATCATATCGAGATTTCAAAACCACAGAAGTCTTAATGAACATAAGGTCTCGTTTTTTGTAGTTCACGAATATGAAGGAACCAACAGTAAATAATATTTTTAGACTTGGGCTGTGCTGTTAGACAAAGCGACTCAATTAGGACTAGAACATGTTATTTTGGGGGGGTGAATGATTTCTCTTGCTGAATCACAAAATTGAACCGAGACATGAGATAAGAAGCATTTTTCATTATCTGTCAAGGGACTGACATTTCATGTAAAATATTTGGTTTTTATTCAACTTTTCCTTGAGCTTATTTAAATAACCAATCTTAATAATTTAGTTGAGAGTTTGTTTGAATTTGCTCACCTTCGTATTTAGCGTTTGGATGACTGAACCAATATTTTCTCCTGTTGGCAAGCCGTTGCCAATTTTTATTATTATTACATTTCTTCAGGGATAATTTAGAGAGTTGTCTGAACGGTTTTCGCTTTATTCTGTTCTCATACATAAATGCTCTTTAAAAAGAGCTAAAAACTCCTTTTTTTGCTTTGGGCCTTCTTCGAGTGAGAAAGTGAGTAGTTAGCTCACAGTGAGAAGTGAGTGGATATTTGTAAAAAAAATGGTAATAACTTAAGGCTACTGTTGAATGAAGGCAGGCTATAATACATAATGGTGATGCAGGAGAAAGTGTTCTGTGGCAGTTCTAGTGCATGTAGTAGCTGTGTGGGTGTGCCTGGTTCAGGATAAGTTATGGGTGACAATCCTGCCACTTTTGCTTTCCCTTTTCCACTATTAAACCCATCCATTTTCTACCTGAAGAAAATAAAAAGGGAAATAAAAAACCACTAGGAATTGAATGAAAAAGCGTAAAAGTCAATTTCACGTTCAGCACGATTGCTATTGCCATTGGCATTGCTATTCCAAGTGCTTGCTCGGCTGTTCCTGTGTTGTTGACGAAAAAATTGGTGTGGCATGGCATGAATGAAATGAACTGACGGCTGTCTTTGTTCCGCTTTCTACGTTGTTGCACTTACCAAAAGATAAGTCGAGTCAACAAACACACAGGAACAGTTGAATGAAATCTAGCCCAGCCGAGCATGTAGTGGAGGAGGAGACAGAGAAAGCACCCTCCACTTTTTCAAGCATTTAGCAGGAAAAGAAAGCAGGAAAACGGTATTGCATATGTATTGCCATTGCCCCATTCACTTTTCACTCCACATCAACACAAGCTTATTGTTCCGGCCGTACCGGATCCGGATGCTCCTTGTCCGAGAAAACGCTTTCGTAAGTAATCTCGAGGATAGCTTTAACCTTAAATGTCTATCCGAGCAAGATCAAGGGAAAAGGGAAAGCCCCCTTTTCTGCTTATTTCTCAGTAAGGGGAAATTCGGTTTAGTTTTTAATTCTTCCCTGTCAGCCTCTTCAGGCTCAAGTCAACCAAGTGTAACTCGAGCAGCTATTAAGTTTTTCGTTCATTTCTCATGAAAACGAATGTGGATTATAGTTGTCACAAAACATAATCTCATTCCAAGTAGGGATGGAAAGTACATACTACAATAACAATGAAAACCGTTTGGATGTTTAGTGGTCTGTGTAAGTGGACGGAAATAAATAAAAACACCATTTTGTAGAGAAAACAAATTGTCAGGGTAGAGGGATTGGAAAGTCAGAGTATGGCGGATAAATAAATGTTATGTCCTGCATTCTATTACTTATATTTTTTTATACATAAAGCGGTTGTAAATCTTTGTCAACAAAGACACGGTTCCGTTGATAAGTTATATTATGTTAGTTTTATTATTGGTCTGTTTCATTGGACGAAGTACTTACTTTGGATCAGAGACAGAGCCCTTGGACGAATGTCTGATGCAAACTGTGAATATAGACTGGGATGGATATGAATTGATGAGAGAGTACGAGTGACAGTGAGAAGGAAAGTCAAATATTTGTCCAGTGGATACATTTCAGGAATGACGAGATGATGTCAGCAGAAATATTTAGAAATGAAAATGAGACAGACAAGAATGCAAGACGAGATTATATACATATATGCAATTATCTCAATGTACATACATAGTTTGTATATATTACTTGTTTGATTTGGTCTAGGAAGGAAAAGTGGTGAAATTGCAGTTATTCACAGATAAATAAATAGTGGATAAATAGATTGGTAGTGTAATAATTGTTTGCATTGGTGAAATTGAAACTTTCTATTTCAAGGGAAAAGTAAAGTGTTTTCATGTGAATGGAATGATTCAATTTATATTTTCTAGATTAAACGAATGTGTCCTCTGATCCTGGAGTGGTTATTAAAGCCCAGCCAAAGCCAACTTTAATCCAGAATTGACGGGAGGCAAGCATAAAAAACTGTTGGGGAAAATGGATGATTACAGTGAGGAATGGACTTCGTTTAATGTCTCCACCACTGTGGCAGCCATAAACGACACGATAAATGCCACCATCGCACCAGACACGGGTGGGACCACTACAGCCACCCCGGGTTACTGCGGCCAGAATTTCAAGGCTTTTGGTGTGGACTACTCCAATATTCACGGCTATACCAGCTTAATTGTTTGCGTGTTTGGGGCACTGGCAAACATCCTGAACTTGATTGTTCTCACACGGAAGGAGATGATTAACCCGACTAACGCTATACTGACAGGGCTTGCTCTTGCCGACCTGCTTAATATGCTAGAGTATATCCCATTCGCTATTTACATGAACTTCCTTCCGGATGATAATGGGACCCAGAGGAAGACTTATGGATGGGCACTCTTCGTGCTGATGCATTCAAATTTTTCTCAGGTAAGAAAATGGCCCCTCTCTTAAATGGCTCTGTGGTCCATGTTGCCTTTAATTTTAATAGGGCTATTATCATAACAATTTAATTAATCCCCGTATTTTTTTCCCAGGTGTGCCACACTATTTCAATTTGGCTAACACTGACGCTCGCCGTTTGGCGGTATGTAATGGTCGCGATGCCCCTCAAGTGTAAGACGCTCTGTTCCATGGAAAGAGCTAAATGGGCTATCTGCTCAGCTTATGTTATCTCCCCCCTCTTATGTATCCCAATCTATTTAACGTTCTCCATAAGGAGCATCCCAGCATCCGCTCTAGCAAAGGGGTCTTCATCATCCTCCGCCGATAATAGTACTTCCAATGGAATGGAATCCTCCTCTCTGTACCCTGAATCGGAAACAAATTATTTCACTAGTACTTCAACTCCTCCACCCATAACGAGCACAATGACAACATCCTCTCCCCAAGATGTGAAATATATAGTTCACCTTTCCGACCTCGCCAAGGAATATCCTTTTCTTATAAATTCTAATCTGTGGATTTACAGGTACGTTAAAACGAATTAAATATCCAAACTGCTTCCTTCATCCTTTAGAAAATGGTAAACGGAAAGATGAAGAAAATGGTTGACTCAAGCAAGATAATCTAATGGGGATAAATAAGCGCAAGCACGTTTGCGTGTTTGAGCGGATTTGGATTTAATGAAGTGAAAGGCTAAAACCGAGTAAATAGCATGTACAGCAGGATACTTCCACTTGGAACAAGTAGATACTTAGCCCTTTGAGAATTGTCCAGTTAGTAGTTCCTCTTTTTCTTTTATTTCATTATATCTTCTATCTATTCTCATACCCCTGCCCCTAGACACATATTATTGAACTTTCTGGATGCGAAACAGCCGGATAGTAATCAGTTTATATTGTTCCATTGAGTTAAAGTAAATTATATGTTTCATGAAATCCGATTTCGACATATGAGTGCCTAAATCATGATTGTTGGCTTCTTAAATGCTAAATGATAACACTCACGACCAACTAACTGTTGTTCCCTAATCTACCACCATCATATCATGTTCTAAAAATGCTCACAGCTCCTAAAACACACTTTCCTATCCATTTCTTACTGTCAGTAATAGTAAGAATAGCAAAAGTTAAAAAAAATCTCTGCTTTGAAAGTGAAGAGTTATTTCGACATGCTACATAGGTAGGTATGCATTTTAAAATATTACATTTAATTAACTATCCAGGGATCCATTTTATTAACCTCATCATTTGCATATGTTAATCATACGAATTTTCCTGCAGCATAATTCCTGCCAACTAGTAAACTAAATAGTAACGGGCAATCATATTCCAACGATTTATCTTATCGACACATGCTATTTTGATTCGCTCTTTCCATTTATGTACATACCAGCCGTTTTTCATTAGCTTGATAAAAAAAATGGCAATACTTACATTTTTTGGATATGTAGTAGTTTTGTTTGGTCAATATATGTCATTGTGCAATTACCATCGACATTGACCCCTTCTTTCTCCACCATCCATGGATAATTGTATGTCGACGAATGTCGAATATCAGAGCTTGGCTGTCTGTCTATTTTTTAGTGGATGAATGCAAATGAGTTTTTGTGAAAGGTCTCATTAACAGAGGAGGATTTTTAGTGGGCCAATTAGTTTTGCCATTTCCAGTTTTAATGGTAATTTCTCTCATTTTACATACACATTCCATTTTTATTACGTAATTTGGCGCGAATGTGAATATGATTATGACTGGCTGGCACACAGGTGCCCATCGTCGCTGGGTGATACACTTCTACTACCAAACTGGCATAATAATCGCGGATGAGACCTTTCTTTCATCATCCATTTCCATTAGTTTTGATTCATGCATGTGCCGATGTCTCCACATTCATGCACCATTCCTCGGGTGCAGTGTGTAATGGTAAAATGTAACAAAAGCTCAGACAGAGGAGGATGAGATGAGACCTGGAAGGACAAGCTTAAATATAGGATGGTGAGAAGCATCAAAAGAGCATCACTGCAGACAGAAATGGGGACGAGAGTGACTTCTTTTGCGCTAGAATGAACAAAGTTTTTTTTTTTGTCTTCGGATAATGGATCATCGTGAATATGTCGGGAAGCGATATTTGTGGGTATGGATAGTTGGAAATTTGAGCTGAGTTAATTCCCTTTCCGACCATAAATCAAATGTGAATGAAGGATTAGGATTACGCTCCCTGCATGAATTATACCCATACGAGTGGGCTGTTGTGAAATATGAAAAACAAATATCCTTACTTATCAGTTTTAAGTCGGTTTGCAAGTTGACTTGAGCTTTAGTGCCAAATAACGCCATCGACTTGTCATTTGAACATGTCTTCATGTCTCTCGCAGAATATAAATGAAATACATATTTTATGGGGAAAGTATCATCATCATCCAGTCAAGAATTCATTCCATATCATATCACATCGCAAATGCATAGCTTGGTGAATTCGACACTAATCCACTTGAATAAACATCCGCGATTGCATGACATTGTCGTGTCGTAGAGTGCTATGATTTCGCTCGTTCCTAGTATGGAAGATAGAATACTTCCCCCAGGGGAGTGGTTCGTGGTACTGCTTATGTGACGCTTATATCATAACTCCAGCGGTATTGATTGATTAGGCACTCATTTCCGAACCCCGCCCTCCAAATAACTTAATTACGGCTAGGCTGCAGTAATTATGAAAGGCATTTTGGTCAAGATTGGGCTGGAACATTGTAAATTACGGCATTTTTATGTTAATTACTATATTTTTATCTTTTATTTCCAGTGTCGTCATAAAAATAATCCCATGTATAATGCTCACAGTGGTAAGTTTCCGTCTAATCAATTCCCTAATGGAAGCAAAGAAACGGAAGGACAAACTCCTAGCAAACAAACGTGCGGGTGCTGCAGCCGCTGCTCGGAACACGGCCGGCTGTGCTGGAGCAGGAAATCAGGGTCGTGTTGGTGCTGGAGCTGGGCCTAATAATAAAGCCGGTGAGGATGGCGCAGGTGGCTCCGACCGGACGACGAGAATGCTCCTGGCAGTACTACTTCTTTTCCTCATCACCGAATTTCCCCAAGGGATTCTGGCCTTGCTGTCCGGACTTTTGGGAGATGCCTTTTTCAAATCCTGCTATATACCCTTGTCCGACCTTATGGACATTTTTGCTTTAATTAATTCTGCAATCAATTTCATCATTCTTTATTCGATGTCAATCAAGTTCAGAGAGACGTTCGGTAAAATATTTCTGGATAAGATGGCAAAACTCTGGTGGAGCAGGAGAAGGAGAGCCGGCGGCAGTGGCAATGGTGGACATGTTAGAAGTAGGGCTTCCATCAATAATCACATCTCGTCCCCGAGTGCAAACAGAAGTCTTTTGGGAAATCATCACGTTGATGACGGGAAGAATCAAGAAGCTGCCACTACCGTGTGAAAATGTTTCAGAGTGCCCCCAAAAATATTGATTCCTTCGAAAAATGATTATTATCCACTTGAGCCAAGAAAAAAAAGGATATCCGTCCTCGTCTAAAATTCTGACTTTGTCAACCATTCTAAAGTACCTCTAAACCTCCATACACGGTTCCTGGTTTTCTGTGTTGTTTTTGTTATTTTTTGAGGAAAAATATGATGCTGACAGAGAAAGTGCGGACTTAGGTGGCAACGACAACCCAGACTGGCAGAGTGGGAGGGTAGAAAGTGTGGCTGACAGTTTCCCCAGCTTTGAACACCAAAAACTACGAAATATGAGTGACAACTTAATCTTCTTCGCGTATACAAATGTGTAGCCCAATGGAGAAAAAATAGTGCATCTGCTACTTTTCCTGCTCCTGTAAGCTACTATTGCAGCTACGTATTTTGTTACATATATGACTGTGACGGTGACAGTAGCCCCTTATCCCTTTCCTTATTTTCGTAGATGTCATTGTCAAGCCGTGTCACTACTTTTGTAGTCCAGTGAGCCCATTTTCATTTCCTGTTGGCAGCATGGCATCTCCCATCCACATCTTCCATCGGTAAGGACAAAAATAAAAGCCGACATTGGAACATGGTGGAAAGGAAAATATATAAATGTAAGGACAGATGCTACTTTTACTTCGGTGATCCGATAATATGAAAAGCCAAACCATAAGTATATGTAGTAAGTAAATATGGTATTCTTCCATTTTCACTCATTGTATGCATAAGTATTCTAAATGCATTTGCCATCGTCTAAGTAGAATCTCACCTATAAAAACATGATTTAAAAAACTCAATGTTGAGCCTTTTCAATGTTCACAATACAATGAATCGTATTGAACTAAAATAACTGTTAATAACCACATTTATTACTTGTATTCTTAAGCATTTAAATTCTTATATAACTAGTTTATTAAAACAAGAAGTGAAAGTGCATGATAAGATCTTATCTGCATTATGCATGGGTGGATGGGATGTGATAACTTATATACATATATATACATTTATACTGATTGTGAGATTCAGATGAAGGACGAATTAATTAAAATATCTTTAAAATGTTTAAATAAAATGTAGTATATGTTAATGCGATATACAGAGCTACACTTTAGTGAAATAAATGTTTGGCTAACGTATTTATAAGAATGAAAAATAAAATAAAACATCGAGAGCTAACATATAATACAGCGATCTATATACATTATCGTCATATTTATAACAGATATTATTAGGATTTTCTTGTATTATTTGAAACATACATTCATGTATATGCATACTAGCTATACAAACACTGAAATGTCATAAATGTCAAATGTGTATACAAAACTTATACGTAAACAGAAAATAAAAACCATGCTTATATGAATAATACTGATATTTGTAACTGATAAAAACTGTCAGCGATATGTAGCATTATTTTCGGAGGGAAGCCATTCCCCTTTCACTACTTTATTGTGTCGGGCTAATTATATTACATCTGAAGATGGACAGGTTCATCCTTTACATCACCGCCAACGTGAAGTGATAGCTAAATTGTAAACTTCAGATGCCAAAGTGTCAATTTCGTCTATGTCATCCACACCCAGAACATTATCTAGTCCTTCACTGAATGCTTGGCATTGTCGTCGTAGTTTTGTGTCAACTTTCCATTTGTGGTGAACAATGCTTAAACCACCACCTACAATTTTTGAATTTTTCAGTAGGGTGGGGTCCGTGAACATCGGAAATGATTGTCTAAACAAGCGCTCGGTTTCTCGTAACCTCAACCTTTTCACCCGAAACTTGGTTAATTCCCACTGACGCTGAGTATCCATGAACGCTTGTGGGAAAAACCACTTGGCCTATCTGATCCGACTGAGGTGGAACGAGGAAGGATCGCTGTTGACAGCCCTTGTATATAGTTCTCTCGTTTCTTTTTGATCTGTGGGGAAATCAAACAAGGTCATATATCAAGGTGAAACCTGGCTAGTATATCGGTAAGCCTGGCCAAAAAACCGAAATGGGAAAAAACTGTAATAAGCTCTCAGCTCACCTTTAACTGACAGGCAGATTATCTGCTGAGTAAACCAATTCCCTTTTGTTTAGGTTTCAGTTCCAATTCCCCCCAGGGAAAGCAATATTTCTAACACTTCCTGGTGGGGGTAAAGACGTTCGTTATTTAATACCAATAGGCTAAGATGTTTAATACATGATTTAATTACCGCCAGACTGAATTAACTCTACTTGAACCAAACCAGACCAGCATTTCCTCCATCCCAAACTCTATTACAAGGTATCCCCATTCACGCCGAACAATCCACCTAGACTTTGAAGGAACTTGCTATTAAACCCCTAATCCATGGACGGTCTAAATCGGATATGGGCAACCCAACCAGACCAAGGTGGGAAAATTGACAGGTGTATTGATAAGACCATCATCAACAATCTGCTCATGTGAATCGCTTCCACAAACCAACCAACATGATCGCATTACCAAAATGCAAGACGGTCACGCAGAGGAAAACTTACAATTACAGGAAATATCTATAGCTGTTTTAGCAAGTCTCGTCTCCCATTCGGTCCAATGTAAATCTGGGTCATGTCATGATCCATGAATGAATACCGGAAGGGGGAAGCATTTTACTCACCTTTTGTTGGGAAAATAGCCACCTGCTGTTGGTGGAACATGTAGGCTTCCAGAGCAGGCTGGATTGGATTGCTAGATTATTTGGCAGCTTTCAGCTACCACTCTACGGCTAGAAATAAGTACTTTCTTGTTTTTATTTAATCGATAACTGCAATTATGACACAATTGGCGATGGCGATGGTCAACTGTAAAAATATACGTAGGTACGTAAGTTTTATAGTATAGTCCATTTACACATAATTCTCCGCATCCGCAACATTTTCTCAAAGAAAAACCAAAAAGAATCCTTCCATAAATAGTAGTAGGATGGAAGCCAACATTGAGATGATTAGGATAGTCGTGATGAATGTGGGCGGATTGTGGATTCAAAACCGGATGTAACTAAACACAATTTATATTTTTAGCACATTCTGGGAAAAGCATTTAGCTTAGCCCCTTGACGTACTCTTGGGCTTGTAACATACAGCTCTTAGAAATAACCTAAACATAAAAAACGAACAGGTTTATCCGTTTAATAATGTTTGCTCAAGTGTTAGCACCTGCACCCATGCTTATAAAAGCGTCTTAATATATATCATATCTTAGAACAACTGTAGAATCCTTTCCTTGACACGACTCTAGATAATTATTATACATATATATATTATAATGAAACTAGATAAAAATGAGTATGTCATTCTTACTTAATATAATTCTTCTTCTTACCTTACCAACTTTCTATTTTAAGTGGACACTTTTTCGTTTTTAATATTTTACTTTTAGCCCATTTCCTACATTCATGTGAAATAAGTTAGTACAAAGAAATACTAGTTGAAGTGAAAAAGGATTTGGAGAGAAAAAGAGAAAGAACAAAGAGGAGAAAAGTGTCTGAGCATCGGGAGTTATGAGAGTGGAAGGATTACGTAATAGAGTTCTGCGTGTGAGTAGGAGACAGGAACCATGTACAAATGTTGAAAGAAAATAAAAGAGAAATGTAATTTTCACTTTGAAATTTCTCCCGAAGCACTTTCCTGGGAATATTGGATTATGAACTGTGTACCTGGTAAATAATGAACACGTACATTAGGAAGGATCACCAAAAGTCGCAAAACAATAAAATTTCTTCTCCAGACAATAAGCATAATATAGATTACTTTTTGGAACGAATTCTATAAAAAGCTTTTCGTCATGTGCATATCATCGTATATTTCCTAACCCAAGGCAAACTTGAAAATAAACATCCTTTGGTAATCCTGTGAAAGTCAGCAAAGTATATACATATTTGAAATAAATATTGTTTAAATGCTTTCTAAATTTAGAGCGTCAAAAAGTAAATTGATTCTTCCTTCCTACCTCACCATCACCAGACTACATAAATATCAGCTCATCTTCTACGTAAGCCACCTGTACTCTACAACATGCTCGGAGGGCTTAAAATGAAAAGTATTTACGGAGAAATTAAGCGAAGGATTTGCCACTAAACTCTTATTTTGCATTCGTATCGTATCGTATCGTCATCCAGAAGCAGCTATTGTCCATTATTAACAAGTCAACAATATAAATCCGGATGTAGGTGGACTACAGCTGCGTCATACACACTTACATTATAGTAAATTCACTTCACGAGGTTCAGACTTCCGTCCATTCTAATCCACACACACACACAAAAGGTGGACCAGGTGGGAGTTATATTTATACCTTCTAAATATCTAAATATTAATTGACTAGTATTTACCTGGGCATACAAACTAGATGGGAAAAGTTAGTAGAATAGGACCATTATTACCATGATCTGTTGAGGGCAGCAGTAATAGCACTGCATTTCTTTTCATGAGGAGAGCATATAAAGTTGTACAGGAATGAGCCGAATATTTAGCGTTAATTTTGAAAATAATTATCCACCAGTTTGCATGAAGCCCATTATAAATGAATGTATCAACATACCCATACACATTTTCATTCTCTGATTTTACATGCCCGACTAACTAAAAAATTCCAACAGTGCATAACAGGCATGCTCGCATAACTCCATGATATTTGTTGAAGGAATGATTGCAAACCCCGAATAACGATTGGACCTACAGCATTCTTCATCTCACATGCGACCTTTTCCTATTAGTGAGAATTAAAAATGCTGATATGATTGGATTTTATAATTAAGAAATTCAATTTTTTCGTCTTCCATTGTCGCACTCCAGCTAATGAAAAATAGCATAATCGTATTTCAATAGGTGTCCTTTAATAATATATATCCTACCTAATAATATATGTACTACCAAATCGTATCCATATAACGAGGGAAACTTCCCCCAACTAATCAACCGGCCATATTGTTGGGGACGACAATGTGAATAAGTCATACTACTCGGATAATAGTCACCTATCTGGGTCACATTTGTATTTATGTTCTTTTTAGAATTTTTGTACATTATGCCAGTATGATTGCACTACTACCGGGATAAAATTAAAAAGGTCAAAGGATGTAATAAGACTTTGATATGTAAGCATGTTCTAGAGAAAATTGTGAAACTATTTTAAAAAGTTTAGCAAATAAACTTTTGAGAACTTTATACTTCTATAAGAAAATCATTTCCCCCTTTCCTTATCTTTCAATTTAACATCATTATCCAAATGAGTGTTCACCCGTTGATAAATGCAATGTAGACATAGACCAATTACTGTTGGATGATAGGATACAGTTGCATGCAACCGCCGCCCTGGCATTAGTATGGAAGCTATGAGTAACTACATACTTCCACATCATGGACCCGTTTCTGGCAGATTCAGCAGTAACCCACTACAAAATAATTCTTATAATGATAGATAACAAAGTGAACGTGAAAGCTCCTTAGAGTCATTTCATTACCATTTTCAAACGGTACTAAGCAGATGGAATGGAAGGCAATTTTATAAAAGTTATCAAGTCTCCGTCTTCATATTCACCACAGACGAAAAAATTCTCTAATATAAACGAAAGTATGATGAATTCTCGGCAATTTTATATTTAACATCGACATCGTGATCGTCATTTCATGAGAATTTTTCTCAAATACCTCTCTTAGGATATGTCTCCCTTTTTCGCCATTTTGATTTGATGAATGCCTACACTCATTCCATAAATTTTTCTCCAGATTCTTCACTTCATACAGGTTCATTTCACATAAGTATATATCTGACTACTAAAAACTGGCATGTACCATGAAGGTAGAGTCTAGTCTAATACTTTCCTGTAGAGTTCTGGTATTTAATTATCTATGAATTTGAAGGGACGACGTAGGTACACTTCCAATTTGGCTGATAATAAATAATACAATATTGCCGTGTGCAGAACAACACGTGTAGAATCAAAATTACATATTTCCTCTAATAATATGGAAAAGGCAATTAACCGCATTTTTGTCCCAATATTAAAAACGGGATTCTCTCATGAAAAGAATGTGAAAAAATGAAATAATAATCCGACAAATCTCAAGCACGCTCCAGGACTCAACTCCACTCCAGGACTGGGGTCGTGAGCTTAATCTTTATAGTTTCAAGTCATTTCGCAGAATGGAGCATGAGTATATCCATCATAATTCTAGAGACAGAGAATGAAAAGTTAAGCCACTATGTATTGCATTGTATCAACAATGTTTATATCATGAAGACTATAAGTTGACACACCACATTTCTACACATTTTTTTAAATATATAGACATAGACACAGCATAGGCGTGTTACGATTGAATAACACTTTAACTCTTCAATTATGTACTACAATTAAATTTAAGTGTTTAAATTTTAAAGAAGGTTTCATTAAATTTGGTTTTCAAAATTACATACGATCATCTTGCTCCCTATTTCATCTTAAATTATATGGCAATCATAATCAACTTTCAAAATCCGTTTCTGGCAAATAAGACGGAAATGATTTGACCAAGTATTCCCTTTTTACATTCCTCTCGAGTTAAATGTTCTATTGAATAAATTTCAAAATGGTAAAATCATGTAGATACACTACTTCGGAGAAACTACCGGGAATTGCGCATCAGCGTGTGGTATAGCGTCTGGGGAGTGGCAAGTAGTTTGTTCCCCATATTATACCACATAGCAATTTGAAACAAGTTCAGATATTCTCACAGAGTAATCAAGTAAGTGCCAAAAATGGGTATGTGAGGTTACACGTACATGCATGCACTACCTACCTTACGTTCATGGGGAAATTCTGTTTTACGACAGTTTCTGAATTGTAGCTCACCCACAAATACCCCTTGCCAAAGTAAACAAATTCTGGCAAAAAAAATCACTTTCACTCGTCCCTGATGATTCAGAAAGGAAGCAATATGTTCATATTTCTACTGTGGTTTTAACTATTTTATATCATCCATTGCGACCTTCATGGTACGAAACGATGTATCCGTACAGATTCTAATGTTTGTTTAAGCAACTTGAGTTTTGTCATTTCTACCTATAACTCTGGTACACCGTTTTACTCAAGGGAAACGAACTACTCACGTAGGTTCATAGGTACATTTCAATTTTCATTTAGTATGTTGTGCCAGAGATGAAACGATTTATCACTATCCCATTTAAAAAACAAACAAATGACTTGGTCGTCAAACTTTGCCCCTATCCATATCTCAACACGATAATGGACCCTAGAAAATGATCCAAAAATATCACAAAATCTAATATCGGGTGTCGAGTCCTTAGAGGAAAAGTTATACGCTTTCATTCCACTTGAATTTCATTCCACCTTCCCAATTTGGGACTAATTTGAAATTGTTTACCGAGGTGAGGTGGGAGCAAATTCATCCGTAACCGTAAGAAAACTGGTGGGCGGTCTTGTCTTCACTGAGTACTTGTGGTTTCAATTACAGGACAGGTTCCTCTAAGCAGACATCTTACCTCCAAATCCTTTGGTTATGCTACTTATTTAATATTTTTCGTTTTATTCCTCTCATGATACGGTGATTGAAGTACTATTTGTGGAGCAAGCCAAAATACTCCTGTGAACCCAAAAAACAAATTAAAACAATATATTCTCAGTTTCTACTCTACCTTCGAAAATATATTTGATGACATCACTTTTCAGAAAACGACCACCCAAATCAAACTTTACCGAGTCGCTGATCAGAATTGTGGATATCATTCACATTTGCGAATTTGCAAATCAGTTTACATTTTCTGGTGCATTACAACTCTCACGTGATGGTAATCCCTTTTTGGATATGCTTGAGAAATTATTTTAGGTCGATCTCACACATTCCAATTTTTACAAGGCTGAATTACCCTTGATTTTCTTAACAATAGTATATTAGGACTTTGCTTGAGCTCTTTCTTGCGTTAAATTGCCTTACATGCATGTAGTATGAATCCCTAAAACTAATTTGATTAAAATTTTTATTACATCGTTAATTGCAATTTCGTATAATATCAGTCACTAAACTCTAAAGGTCAAACGGCGTTAATTGTTTCATTTTTAACCTTCAATTTTTCACCTAGACGGAGAAAACAGGTAATATTTAGTGATATTCTGTTTTATGCATCTCTTTTGAAAAAAAAACAACCATCGAAACCGTTAGTTCACCGAAAGACCATGCCAGCCCATTTCAAATGTTCGTATGTATTTATCATGGAAATATTTTTATATAAAATACCCACTTAATAAAAAGTGACATACCATTATTTTTCTGACAGAAAAAGACAATCCTGCTCGCCGGAATTTCAAAAATTCCTACACCAATATAGTGCTTTTTAATATTTGCATTTGGGGGCGAAAATGGAGATTGGGAAAGCATGTGACTTCCCACGCATAAGCGTACTCCATTTATTGAAGCTTGACAGATCCCCAAATTCCGAATAGGTTTAAAATTACAAATATGAACTTCCTGAATGAAAGCAGACTCGATGAAGAAGCAGGAAGTAGGAAGATGAATATCACCCAGGTATGGACTTGGAATAATAAGTTGAGTGGCCGTGACGCCCACTCAGCTTTCTTCTTTCTCTTCCAAATACAATAATTTACAAAATTGTTGATGAAAACTGTGCCGGATGAAAGTAGAATTTGAATTTTTTGTCGAATATTTCTTGTAAAATTGTGGATAATAAGAAAGTAATATGCAATATCGCGAGGGATTGTTGTATTGGTTGGATGGAACAATTTCACTGTAAATAAAATATGACGGGGAGATACGGAAGTCCCCAAGCACATGCTAACATCATAAAGTATAAAACAAATACCGCTTCGCTCCAGGTACCCCGCATGCTGATGCATTTTTAATCTTTGGAGAGTCGATCTAAAACCAAAGTAAAGAGTCAAATATTTACGCAGGCATATTTTTTACCCATTCCAACTTCCGAGTTCGCGAACCCGTATTCCACCCTCAAAACCAAACTTGTCTGGATTTTTCAGAAATGAAACCTTCGACGTGGATTTACCATTTTTGCATATCACAAGCTTGACTTATAAAAGAAAAGGTATCATATATGTAATGGAAAGATTAAGCCAATGAGGGTCCAGTAATGAATTCTGACACGGATAACATGGCTGTGCATGGTTGTTTATTCCCCGCTTTTCGATCCTTTATACTTCGTTCCTGGAGATGATCAATGAACACGATGATGGTACGGATGTGAATGGTTAAACGATTTCCTGCTGAGCTACATCTACTACTACTACTACAATACCTGGTTTGCATGACTGGATGAATGAACGACTCCGTGTTGATAGTAAAAAAAAGGGAAGGATCAGTGGAATACAATAACAATTCTATTAGCATTTACGCTGTATCATTACTTTTACACGACCGAACATGGGAAACAATGACGGTAGACTTATTGGGCTAGATTTGATCTGATTTCGTTGGATTGAAGCGATCAAGCGATACTGATCAGACGGACTAGATTTAATAGGACAACATAACATCTAATCCTAAAGTATAGAGACTAATATTATATTATTCCCGTTAGTCCAAGCAAACTTCCATTTCTTTGGAATTGTTCTTTTTACTTCATATTTCGAATTAATATCACGAATGCCATAAACAATAAAGATAGTTTCTAAAAGGATTTTTTTGTCTAATTTCTTTCATCAGTTCAGCGAAAATCTATCTGCAGCCATTCTCTGGAAGAGATGGTGATGCACTGGCCGTTCATGGTCAAATTATGTACATATGTATCGGACCTTGCATTATAAAAAAATAAGTGTTTGTCCACATGATGAGTCTCATTGGTTCATTGCATGGAATAATTTGCGAAAATCGATGACTCACCAAGCAATGAATATTTAGAACTTTGAAAGGAAATAACTTATCCATCCGCCTACACACCAATGCAATGGCAAGACATCATCGCATTGTCACTTTCTAAATTTATATAGAGGTAAAATTCAAGGTCAATGCATAAATGCATACATACTGTACATGCATACCCTTCACAATTTTGTTTGACCAAAGTATTCAAAGGATTTATCTGGATCATATTCCAGTGTTCGCAAGAAATTGCATCAAATAGGCGTCTACAACTTTTGTCCAGTAATATTCCAACTAACTAGCGGCAACTTCCATAATAATATATTTCTCTGATGGCTGCTTATATAATTCGGTATCGTATACCTTGCATTATTGTTGCATTGTTAAAAAGCAAAGGAAAAATTTGTAAGGAAATAAAAGAATGAAACATTATCGCTTTCATGAGTCCAATTAGCGTCTTTGTTTTCATGAAAGGTTAATATGTAGTAAAAGACCGAAACACAAAGACATCATAACTGTAACCTTCTAAAATTATCATTAGAATCCTAACTAACCCACTAGATAGATGAACTACTAATTGAAGGTATCTTATCTTGGTGGATACTGTAGATTTTGCTAGCCTGAATTGATTAAGTCAGAAGTAGTTTGGACCCCGATTCGGCGGATTATCATAAATCCAAAATACATATATGAAATTGTCAATTCCTCCTCAACCTGTTTTCATAGCATAATGAACAATGTCATTGTATGACACGGATTTTCTTTTGTAAGAATATTATTACGATTGCACTGAAAAGGCAGATAAAAATTAGGTAGATCAATATTGTCTTCAACTCTATTGGTAAAAAAAATATAGCTGTCAGTGTGCCTTTTCATCAGGAATTTTATTATGCTTATGATATGCATGTTACGCTGCGATATATGAATGATAATGATAATATACAGAAGAAGCTTCTCTAATCTTGACGGCTGAATAGAACCTGAATATACAAAAGTTCACAGTAAAAAAATTCCTTGACATTTTCATTGAATACTTGACAGTTGGCTTATACTTGAGTAATACGTTGGAGAGCACTCTACATGATGAAGATCTGCTAAGATCATAGTAAACGCCCCAACTATCTACTACGGCCATTAATGAGGTAATAATATAATATGCTATATTTATATTTTTATGTATATAAACCTCTTCATATTATAAATATAAATAACTTTTGCCTTCATTTTGAAATGAGCTATATTTGGAAGTGAACTTGAGTTACGAGTGCCTTACCCATACAATATGACTCAAATATATCAAACTTGTCCTGTGTAACGCTATATATTTTAGCATAATAACTTAAATGAAACCTTCAAATATACAAGGAATCGGATTACGACGGCATCTTTGTTAAAATTATTTTTATTCCATGTTCCCATATTTATCATTTTCGTCTTACCTTCGGCATGATAAGTAAAAATAGAAAAACCTGAATTCAAACATAATATCCATTCAATACGAATGCCCCCAATCATCAACTTCAAGTAAGACATCTTGTGTCCGATCTCCGATCATTTTCCGCTGGGATACATTTTTCAAGTGTCAAGTTAAATTCGATTCATATATAAAAATATAATAGCACAATATCCAGGATGTATTTGGCTGCCTCAATTTTGGAAGGAACTTGTTAGGATGATGAAGACATTCTACTCGACCTGGAGTATATCAATAGTATGCTATCATCACCATTTCCCCCATTTATGATGGAGAAAGCATTGTCAGATTATAACCACTTTCCATGCATCATGCTCACTCCCACTCTCTTCGTTGCTTTGTCATTGTCAGACCAGCAATTTGGATAGGGAATGATATTGAACCGTTATCAGGGAAAGGGACAATTTTTTAAGGATTACGCAGAAGGAAATAATCAGGATACGCTCTAGTTCATGCAACGCTGCTTATCATTATCGTGACTGGCTGGACTGCTTTTCTCTTTTGACGTGACACTTTTAGTGGATTGGATCGACCTTCATTAGCAACCCATGTTGCCAATATAAGCGGCTCTCTAAATCACAAGAATTTGCACTTTACACCATTAACACATAATCCCAGATGGTTTATTATATTTCGGCAGTTTTTCATCTATAATCCGGCCGGATAGAGCCCGCTTATAAATTCCCGGAGCGTTCCACTCGGAGGGAGTTAGAGAGATGCCATTAGATGTTGACGTTGGATGTGAAATGACCAATAGGTTTGAGCTGAGATCATTATCTGATTTGGTGGTCATTATGATCAATTATGATGTTTTCACTTTTCAGCTTAGCAAGGTATTAACTCATTAATGGATTAAAGTGGCGATAAAATGAGTAGCCGAGTGGACACCAAAGTGTCATTATTGGCAGGACGTGATCGGCAGCTCACAAAATTTCAACGGAAAGACATTGCAATACAAATGGGATAATTTGGAACAATTTCCAATGAGGAGATATCATGTTACATTTTGTTTTTGTACAAAGGCGAATGGTTACAGACAGTGATGTTGTAACTGTCATATCAACATTCATTTCAGTTCTAAAACATAAATCTAAGAAAGTACCAAATGATAGTTAGAAATATTCTATGAATACACTTATACACAGAGTCAATACACTTCTACTTATCGTTACATAATCCAAACCAAGGAGTAAACCTGGCAAAGGCTTCCAGATATTTGCTATATTACCTATATACTTGTTGAAGTATCCGCATTTATATATGTATTTTTACATACTCGAAAATTTGAAACAAATAATTTAAACAATATAGCAACAAAATGGCCATATTGAGCCGAATTCACTTGGCCTTCAATAGAATCGACCGTCTCACACTATTCTACTATATTGCACACATCGTTGGATTGGTAATGCATACAATTAATATACTTACATATAAACATCAATAAAAATAAATAATACAAACTTCTTGTAATAGTAAGTCACTCACTACACATATTTTTATGTATTTTTCCAACAGGTTTCCGCCATAACAGTAACTTCAATAGCCATAGCCAAATGTGATGTTGAGTCTAAAACGGTTGGAGATTTTGAACTAAACATTACAAATCAAATCCACGTCATGTTCTATGTCTCCTCAGGGTTCCTACTCTTAACTGTTGGGATCGGATATCTAGCACAACGCTGGCCGGATAAATCCTCTCTTTGGATTTTGGTAATAATTTTTAGTGATAACGTCTTAACATTGCAGTACAATTATTATGATTATACGATAATCAAAAATTACTTTAAATCGCTAAACAGTCAAATTTTGTCTCCTAATCTTTTCCCCTAAAATCAGTACTGCATTCTCCTCTCAATTGTATCTGTTGTTATGCTCGCGGCGTCCATCAGCTCATATACAAGTGCCAAAGCCAAAAATATAGGCAAGGAAAAGATGAAAAGTTCCATGGAAGAACAGGAAAATACTTATGCCAATAAAGAAGTCACAAAATGGGACAAGCTGCAAAAGAAGGTACATTTAAAGTTACTTGACGATCAACGACAAAGTCAGTAATTACTTACAATTGCATATTTGTGTAGGTAAATTACATTAAATTAACTAAGTATTGGTTGATATAATTGCAATTAGTATGAATGCTGCGGAACTGACAGCTATACAGACTGGCAAGATGTCCGCTTTGGTCGAACAAGCCTTCGAGTTCCACGGTCTTGTTGTAAGCCCGACTCGGCAGAGAAGAAGGGGGACCTATGTGGTTTGGTTCTGCCTGTGGTAGATAACATGACCAAGAATCAGATTTATGAGGAGGTCCGATTTCTTAACTATGATATGGTTTATATCTACGTTCCGATTTCAATTGCTCTATACTTGCATAAGATGATAGATAATCTGTTGATGTATTAATTTAAATTTTCACTGTTGCTTTCAGGGTTGCCACAGGAGGGCATTGGAGGGAGTAAGAGAAACGTTGTACCTCCTGAGTGGCTTTGGCTTTTTCATTACTGCGACGCATGCCGTACTCACCCTCCTATCTTGCTATCTCGTCGTCTCAAAAAAAGTCTAAATTCATAGAAGTCAACAATGCACAAATGAGTAAGATAATGCCAACTACCTCGAATACAAACGGCAATAATACCCTCTTGATAATAATAATGATTAGGTTATGATGTCACTTATTTTATTGTCATATATTATGAAAATACCTTCACTTTAACTACAACTACAAGCATAATTAATCCGTATGCAAGATTATTCTATATGCAACGAGACGATGGAACCTTTGCCGCATTTAAATACTATGTATTAGCAGGACCGTTCCTATCATTCCCAAGACATTTCGTAATTTGCATCCTTTTGTTTCCCGGATAGTTTTAGCAAATAGCTTTCATCATTCCATGTTCATCACATAATTGTCCATTTTAATAATGTATCCATTTTTAGTGATATTCACAAACATCTCGCTATATAACAAAACAAGCTCAAATAGAAAGTGTTAACAAATGCTATTTTCGGCCTTCATACATTTTCTTTAATAAATAAAACATGCCAACAGAGCGACGGCTGGAGAAATTAGAAAAGTAATTTGACTGACAATGTATTATGTAGCATCATTTTAATCTACTTTGCCCAATTTGCTATATGTAAAGGTCAAAAGATGATATGACACTGACGCCAAGGTCCCCATCTCTTCAATTCTCTTAATTTCAACAGTATGTTCCTTATGTGAAGCGGGCACATAGAAAAAAGTCAATCCCCCTTTTTTAGTCATGACCGAGACCGGGGAACCCATACTCTCTTATAGCAACTTTCATCGGGAGGAAGGAAAAGACCCGAAAACTTTTTCTTATATTTCGGAACGCGGCGGATGTAAGCCATCTGCTTAAAAAGAAAATGCGTCCCCATTTAATTTATTCTTCTCATTGACTCTCCTTGATTACTCTCGGTTCAGTTGGAAATTGTGTGAAAGAAATGGAGAAAAACTCTTCCGTTCTTTTGTTTCTCAAAGAGCCTTATTTAAATTCACTCACTTCAGCAATTATTGAAGAGTACTTTTTCTTCATTTACTTATATGGGCTGGGGAATGACATGACAAAGACAGGACAAGAGAAGTACCACAGCAGAATGTGAATAATGTATAGATGAAACCCTTACCAAGCAAAGACATTTCATAATGTATCCTTCGTTCCTCAATCCTTCTTTGTCTTATCTACTTTATAGGCATTTGCAAGTCACTATAATTTAAAAAATGCAAGTGTGCGAGAAGAGAGGAATTGACTTTGTAAAAAAAAACTAATCCTACATTGTGTGTCCTTCTTGCTAGCTCAAAATGCCAGATTGTCTTTTCTACCATTTTTTCAAGCCATTTATTTCCTTTTTTCTCTTAGTACATAATAATGTAATTTAAAAATAAAAATAAAATCAAGTGCAAATAAAAAACAGTGCAATATAAGTCTGAATAACGGCCTAAAAAGTCTCCGTCAGCATAAACCGAGGCCATTTTTTCAAATCATAAATATATTACCTCCCAAGCTATAACCGGCCTACCCACTCCTATTCTCACTTTAAATTACGGATTACGATTTAACATTTCAAGAACTCAAAAGTTTCAAGGAGTAATCAATAAAAAATGTTTGAAAGACATTTATTTGTTTGCTAATTTCATATATGAACATATTTACATATTTAAGAAATACATATTACTTGACTTTTTTACGTGTATGTATTATATAATTTCCATGTTCTAAATGACTCATTTTAGCCTACGTACAACACGGCAACAACGGTGACGGAATCATATCGCTAACAGAAATCAAGATTTTGGAAATAAATGAGTCAGCGTTTGCTCCAACTTCAGCAGTATATATCCCATTGCATAATCTAATAATCTATTCCTGTCACAATACATAGAAATAATAAGGCATTGCATTGCAATGCATTAAACAAGCCATACTCTCTTCCTTCACAAAATATCGGGTTATGATTTTTAGCAAGTAGTCAGAGTCAGAGTCTAAACTATAAAGTTTACTAAGGCGCAATCTCTGCATTTTCAGCGTATTAGATAGCTCAAATATAATAGTGTTCATGCTCTTGACTTAAGCTAGCATTTTTACAATTTCCGAAATTGTTTTACTGTACAAAGCTGCTGAATAAAAAATATGCTCCGAAAAATCATGCAGACGAGAGGGTTCTTACTCGGATTCGGTAATGTAAAATAAAAAAAGAAAGCATAAAAATGATGATGTTGTTGATGATGATCCTCGCATACTTTACGCCACCTCCACACATTGCACTAGATGAGTCGACGAGTTCTACACACTACTACCATGCCAAAATGAACTATTTTTAGATGAGAAGACAACCAACTTCACTTGTCTCCTTATTTTCTGTGCATAACGGCAATGTGTGTGTGTGTCTTTTGCTTTTTGGTTCATTTCTCTTCCAAACTGTGTGAAACTAGTTGTTGGGGAAGAGAATCTCAATGAAAAGGGGAATCCGTTTTTGGAACCATTTTCCACAGTCCCAATTTAATTTTTCATACACAATTTACGCTAATAAAAAGACAATTATTTTTGCAGCCATTCCCCAAAGTCCATTGATTTGCAAATTCAACACAACTCGGTATTTTATATTGACAACGATTGTACCATTTTTGCATACACATACACAGTTCCATGACTTTGTCGTGGTTTTCCTTTTTGTGTCTGCTCCTCTTCTGTTATCTCTCCTATGAACTGGTACATTACAGCCAATTCTGGTCTAATGAACTTTCATTCCTGATACCGTCTCTCCTTTAGTATAAGAAATTAACAGGAAGCTGAAAAACTCTTTTCCGATCAGTTTTGCATGGAACGAATGTGAATGGCCAGGGAATAAAAGAAAAAGAAAGAGAAGTAATTCTATCTCTCTCTGCTCGAAACAATTTTGCAAGTTGTCGGCACCACCATTTCATCACAAGCCATAAAGAAGCCAAGCCAATGATATTCATTCCATTATTTTATCATCAAAGTTTTACGTGCCTGGTTTTTTCTTCATTTTCTACAGTAATTAAACCCTCAGTGGGTGTTCTGTTCCTCCCTGATCAGTTTTGAAGAACTTGTGCTAATAACTGAAGTTAACAGAATGGTGGGAATACGGTATGATTATTGATTGAAGATATACAAGTTGAAAGACAAGCGTGAAAGTTTATTTTGGTATGATAGGGGAAAGCTCATTAGCGGGGAGGCAATGCATTGGAGTAAAAACGTGATGTGAAAATTAATGCTCATCATTATTAACGAACGATCATCGTTGCATTAGAATATTTTACTGGACGAAATTAAATATAAAATTCCAATATAAAAATGAAGGCTCCGGGGAAAGTGAGCAAGGCTGGCGTTAACTACTACTCCCTTCTGGGGGTTTCTTCCACCGCCACCCAGGAGGAGATCACAAGAGCATTCCGTAAAAGAATTTTGCTAGTCCACCTGGACAAAATGGGACCGGAGGATGATACAGAAGTGTGCTACTTAACTATAGAAGCTCATCGAATTCTTTCGGATAAAGCACTTCGGGCGAAATACGACGTGGAGAGGAGTTCCTCTAAGGACTACAAAAATCAACAGGAGGAATTCCTCCCAGCCGGCTACATTTGCTACGATGTGGGCAATAGCCAAATGTCCAGACAGTTGTTGGACAGTATAACTAGCTGGACTAGTGAGTATGATAGCAGCGCTGTAGAGCTCTCCGACAACTACTTTCACTGCTTCTCCCAAATTATGGCACAGGTTGGATGTGATGGTGATAACCCTGGTCCGAAGGAGCAGCAAAATCACCACCATTGCTCCGTCTGCGACAAAAAGTTCATTACGGAGGCTCATCACTGGGACTCTGTTATTAATCCTTATAGAGCAATGTTCTTCTCTGACAGGGTCGGGATCGGTGCGCTTACATCGTATTTTGAAGGATTGATAGGATCCAAATTGTTTAACTGGGAAATGAGGTAAACCATTAGCAATTTGGCTGCAGTAAAGCAAATCTCCAATTACGCGTACTATGTCTGATTTGATTTTTCTACCGGGTCTAATGAAACATGAAATGAAAATAATTGATTTTGTTTGCAGGTATCTACCTAGCCGACTGCTAGGAATATGGGGCTCATCTGAATGGTCGATATTAAAGAAGTTGCAACAGGATGCGCTCAATACGTTGAAGAAATATGATTTTCAAAATGATCCTTCCCAGCCCTCATGCAGTTTAAGCATTAAATGTAGACCGGCCGCATTGTCACCGTCTAACTCAAATGACGTGATTTCCAAGTTGGAGGCTTGTAGAAATGCTTTAACATCAAAGAATAATAACGAAAGTTTTATTAGTGCTCAAAATAGATTTCTGAAGAGCTTACTTCTGGAAAATTTAATTTGGGTTTTACAAAAACGAGATGAAACGGCGGAGCCATTAATGAATAAAATGAGTGAGCTATTAATGCAGGATGATCTCAGGCAAATAGTATGTTTGGGTGTGGCAATGAAAAATATTTTGGGATTTCAGTCAGGGGACTGGGAGCAATTGATCCAGGATGCTTTGACTCAAGAGCAATTTGAGCTGGCCATGTTATGGACAATGCTGGCTGTGGAAATGGGGGATAAAAGCAAAGGGGATTGGTTCCAACTGGGTATAACAATTCGGGAGATGGGAGATGCCGTACTTGCTCATTTTTGCTTTCTATTGTCGGGATGCGATTCTTCAGATGCCTATGAAGAGTTGGCAGATATCTTTACGGAAAATGGAGCTCATTTTGCGGCAGTTGAATATCACCTCAATAGGGGAAATCTGTTCCAGCTATTGAATAAATCCAGGGCTTTCAAGAGGGTGGATCCCGAAGCTTCAAAAGTTTACGGTGGAATTTTTAACTCTATGAGGGTTAAAGGGCTGCTTCAACAGTTAAGAAAGCGAAGTACTCAATGTAGCAGTGAGATTAATGACGGGTACAATGCCGAAATTGAGGAGTTGATTGAAATCATCCAGGACCTTGAGGGAAATCTTCTGGAGGGGTTTAGAATAATTGTAAGTACATGGCCGGACGTGTTTGAAGAGGGACCTGGCCATTGGATCCATCGTGCAACTATCCAGTTCCTTAGGAGGGGAAGGGTTAATTTGAAATCACAGAAGTTAATACTGGCCGCAGCGCACTACCTTCCCGAGGAAGAGAGACAAGAAGAAATTGGAGTGGTAGCTAAAGAATCTTCTCAATTGACTAAAAGTATACTGGTACGTGCTCAAGAAACCAACGATTTTGAATTGTTGACTGATGTCCTGATTCATTTAAATAAACGGACACTGGCGACGGCGGAGGAGTATTTGCTAGAGATCTCCCCACCGCCTCCACCATCACCAATTTCAATCCTCACCGATTCAAATTGTAAGGATTGTGATGAAGTAAAAGAAGATGATGATGACGAAGAGGAGGAGGAGGAAGTTCAAGATCATAGCAAATCAAAAAAGGACCCACAACCTGAACATTCATCCGAACCAGAACAAACACAACAACCCCAGCAACCTCCACCAGGTCACAAGTCGGCAATTATGCTCCTTCTGTCTGGAACAATTCATAAAATAAAAGAAGCTTGGCTAGACGCCATGAAAGACTACCAGAATGCTCTTCTGTCTGCCCCTGAAGTTATGCATAGAGTCCTTCCCTGTGTCTCAAAACTGGTACAAGATATCCAGTTTCATGAAGCTGTTGTTTCACAAGTCAACCAAGAAATTCAAACCTTGCAGGATCAACTTCGAAAACGGGAGTACCCCGACATAGATGAATTCTCAAGCGACAAGAGACGCTCCCTAATTTTAACGGATGTCGCCCCCAAAATGGACTATGGTTACAAAGACTCTGTTGCAAAAATCCAACCAGATCCGGATAAAATCCCGGCCCCTCCTCCACCAGATGAGGATATGCCTGACGCTCCTCCACCACCTCCTGCAAACACGCCCATGGTGACACTGGACAAAAACCAGGAAGCCATTCAGACGGGTCAACAGGACGGACAAATTGACCATTTGACTGCTGCATTATCATATGTCGACCTCCTTAAAGCCTTACCACTTCAAATGCATCCGGGACCGATTGTGACCGCTGCTAGCCACTTTCTCCGTGCAATGGATGACAATGCAAACTCAGAGGAGATTGGAAAACTTTATGCCTACAGAAATGCTATCATGCTGATGGCAGAGAATTTACTGAGAGTGGATAAGAAATTGCAGCATACAATTCATCACGGACTGACTCATAAGCACATGCTCAGCATTTTATTAAGTGCACACGAAAAGCTTTCAAAAGGGCTGCAAGCTGCCAAGAAAAAAACTAGCAAAAATGATGGCAACCAAGGTGACGAAGAACATGAAGAAGGTACACACTTCGAAAGCTCACCAGAATCGCCCACGTTTGGCAGTGACGGCGACGATGACATCGACAAGGCTAACAATAACAAGGGGAAATCATCAGACGCTTCATCTCGAAAAAGAAAAGATCTCATTCGAAAATCCGACGCTCATATCATTTCCAAATTTTTTCAAAACGTTGTCAACTTTCCCAAGGTTGAACCATTGGCAAGCATTCCAACGTTGAATTGTTCCGACTTGGTATATGTTGAAACTTTGGGGAACTCCTTTCTGAGTCAGTTTTGTGCAGACAAGGTCCGTCAAAAGCACCAATCCCCGTTGATTCCGAAGCATCTACATGCGTACACCCACTTTGTAGAGGTGTGGAAGGGAAGGAGCACACTCAGCGACTTTCCACAAACAAGGGTGAAAGCGATGGAGGAGCTAGTTGCGTTAAAAGGCTGGACTATGGGCGATGTTCAAAGGAAGATGTCGTGGCCGTTTCTCACCCTCAGCGATGGCTTTTCCCCTCCGATGCAATGTCTTCTTAAGTTAAGAGACCCCATGAAATCCTATCGAACTATCGAAGGCTTTCACATTGACTATGAGACTGGGACTGTTGACCTCTTGATGGGAAGGGACACTTTGAATCATGTAGATACGTTGTTTGACCTGCATGACATCCGAGATGTCGTCTCACTGACTAAGGCTGGTCTCGACCGGCTTGTCTTTAGTTTAGAAACTCCAGATGGAGGGGGAATGAGTTCACATCCTTTCAAGGAAGGGAAAATTACATTGACTGGGAGCGGATCAGGAGGACTAGGCAAACTTATTGGACAGCAACAGAAAATATGGGCTCAAATCCCGGAATATATACAAGCCACTCTCTCTCGTGCTACCATGCTCTTGTGCTATTTGGCAAGTGGCCTGGAGCTCTCCTCAGACACCCCGTTTTGGATACGAAGGACTGATGATGGACTTCTATACAGGTTGGATGATCACCTTCAGCATTTTGCACGGCCCATCCCGTGGAGGAAAGCGGAGCAACGAGGACAGAACGAGAAATGCTCTGGTCTGGAAACAGAAACAATGGGAAAGTTTTGGTTGAATATGATTGAAGTATTTGAGGAAATCGACGAGGAGGAAGAGGAGTGTGAAGACCCTCAATCAATCCTACCTATCCGTCAATTAACCTACAGAGTGGGTCAAGTACGAACGGAGGTTCGCCCAAACACTTTGGTGATGACTTTAGATCATAAGAGAAAAAAACCGAAGCTAAGCCCGGAAGCGGAGTTTGCTCGAGATTTAACCAGACACTTCACCGAATTTTCCAGGGCTTTCCCAGAGTTGCAACGGTTGGAAGAACTTGTGAAGCTCTGCATCGTGTGCTCAAAGCTGAGGCAAGTGCTAGCGGAGAACAAAGCCCTAATTCATGAATTCCACTTAAAGAATAATTCATCCGATTTAGCCACCACTTGTAAAGAAAATAAAAATCTGAATGGTTTGTCGAAGGTTTGTTCCTTAATTGAAAATTTCCTGTCCCTGCAAAACCCGGGAGGGAAAGTGGAAGCCAAGCAAAGCTGTTGCAATTGGTTTCCAGCCACATT
Organism: Pseudosinella alba; assembly: GCA_034700485.1. Taxonomy (NCBI): domain Eukaryota; kingdom Metazoa; phylum Arthropoda; class Collembola; order Entomobryomorpha; family Entomobryidae; genus Pseudosinella; species Pseudosinella alba. The sequence continues at coordinate 63,717 of JAQIXQ010000041.1, forward strand.
CTGTCACAATATGGATCCGGATGTTTATGATGTTACTGCTGGGATTGAGTTAGACCCTGTGGTAACTTATGGACCCGTTCCTTCGCATCCGAAACCTATTTCTGTGCCACTACAAACAATTATTAATTTGTATGAAGTGGAAGTGGGGCAAGGTGAGACACTAACCGATGAAAAAAGTATTAGCAATGATGTGGAAGCCGGAAACCTGTCTGATTCTGAAGAACTGGACGGAGGAGAAAGTGTCAGTGTTGAGGAGGAGGAGGAGGAGATAGAAGAAGATGAAAGCGAGGAAGAAGACGAGGAGGAGGAAGAGCAAGCTGATCTTGAAGATGACGACCCCAGCAGTGATGAAGCGCTGTCCATTGTACCTGAAGTGGAGGAGGAGAGGTGCAGAGCGGTTGGTTCTACTTCATCCAAATCTCTGCCCGAAGAAGAATTTCTTGAAAGAGTTAAAGAGGAAGAAGGGGGAGAAAATAGCACTGAATGTGATGATGATAGTCAAGATCAGTTGGACAATCCTGTCGTTTTAAACTCCATTTCCGCAGACGAATTAGCCACAGTGGATCAAGATCAGAACAATACAACGGATGACGAGTATGAGGATGCGGAGGAAGTAAATGAATTAAGTCTGGATGATGCTGAAAGTGACGGTGACAAGGAAGAAGAGAAGATTAGTTCCGACTTGATCGAAATTATTGAAGAAGAGGAAGCTGAAGTCCCCACGCTAACAATAAAGTTTCGAAGATTATCGGTGGCGCTAGCCCAAAGCGATGTGGACATAAGTGAAAAGGAAAATGACGGAAAAGAGGACAATATTGATGTTGACATTGAAGCAAATGAGCGACCAGAGGAGGATGCTATTTCCGAAAAGGAGAGTGAAATGGATGAGGAGGATGCACAGAGTGAATATGAGGATAATGAAGAAGAAAACAATAACCAAGTAGAAATGAATATGGACGATGATCAAAGGGCTTCTGAAGATGAAGAATCAGACAGAAATGAACAATCTGAGCCTCAAATCTCCGAAGGGGTTTCCTTTGAGGAGGAGCAAAGCTGTTCAGAAGAGGATGATGACGAAGATAATGAACAAGTTGATATTGAAGAGGCTGATGAGAGTTGCCCCGAGTTGAGCGTGGAAGCAGGGAGAAACTCTCCAAAGCAGAATGGAGTTGTTCGTAGCGTCAATGTTGATGAAAGTGGATCAGAGAGTGAAGACATTGAAGAAGAAATTGAAATTAGCCACGGCTCCAGTCATTCAACCGAGGAGAACAAAGAGGCCAGTATGGGAAATGAAACCTTCATTGCAGACCGTCGCCGCATGAGAAACCGAGATGAGCTGGAGGATATCAAAAATTCTGCTTTACAACTAAACCTGAATGGAATTGAGGGCAAGTCAATCATGAAACTAAGAAAGTCGGAAGACACTTCAACCGAATCGGGTGATCAAGCTTTGACAAAGCGTGCCTTTCTCTCAAGGAGGAGCAAAGTACTAGCCACTATTGCCAATGCCAAGAGGCGAGGCAGTGCCTGCAAAGATAATTGCAGTGATGATGGGGATAGTGAAAGGCTATTTATAGATAAATAAACTTAATCATGTAATGTTAATATTAAATTGATTCGTAAATTTTCTCAAGTTACCTATATTATATTTATTGAAGACGGCGACGGTTATAATGATGATTGATGATCATTAACAGCGTATGCCTATTCATCAAAATCACTGGAAATTTATTAAAAATGCTAAGCGTAGCTGTATGGATCTGATTGTTTACTTGAAATCTCGTTATTGATTTTATGACAAATACCGAATTGGATATTAACTGCATCTTATCCATCATACTAAAAATTAAAACAGAAAATTGCATACTTAAAGGCATATATTATTAAATATGTACTAACTGATCATGAGCTGGAAAATAAAAGGTTTTTTTTTGGAATACGTAGGTGCACATAATAATAAGCCTGATATAAGTGTGCCATAATCCTGATTGGTTTTAAAAAATACTGTATACATGGATTAATTACAGATTTATCCTATCATACCATGTCATCCACGATAATATCATCAAATGACTCATCCATGTTGCATAATGCCTACAATCGCCCAGAAACCCCAATATAAATTCCGTCGTCTGTTCAAGAATATTTACTGTACTGATTCTTCTTTACTTGGAAGTGTATATATCATGTGAATGGTCGCTTAAGCAACGTTTTTATTATAATTCTACCTGATTCTTACCGAACTGTAACACATAATATCATCACATTCTGATACAAAGCAAACCGATTTTATCATAGCGCAAATAGTCTCAAGGATGATCGGATATACAAGGAGCCACGAGACATTCAACAAAACACAACGATAATCGTTGTGTTAAACAGCAAATCGTTGAACGATTTGCTGTTTTGATTTTAAAAAATATTTTCAAGAAATACACACTGCGGTGCATCAAATCACTGGAAACTGACTAATTGTCAACTCAAGTGGCATATGAAATACCAGTTTGATTGATTGATTTTATTAACCGTGTGTTGACAGGTATCAAATATTACATTTGTTCTTACTACCCTAACACATTACAGGAAAGCCGATATAACAAAAGGACATTCCCTGCCAATAATCCAAATCATAATCCATTAGAAAATACATAATACATTCCTGATCATAAACAATTAATCCTACAAATTTACAGTTTAGTTAGCCTGCATCAAAAAACCATAACATGGCAGAAAAAATAACACATGAAGCTTGAAATAACTCAAAAAGCCCATAAAATGGACACGTACCAGAAACAAAACAAAAGTGTGTCTCTTCCAGATTGATGGAATATAAAAGCACAATTTCTAAGTATCCATTAAACAGTTTACTTCACTCCACACAGTGTCCTCTGAAGTGAGTTCATACTATACATCCACATTAAATTAAATGTACATAATCCCAATGAATAAATGTTTGCTCGTAATACTGACGATGAGATAAGACTTTGCGGAAATGATAACTACGTAGTTGAATGAAGAAAAGCATTGACTTTAAGTTTAAGTTTATATGAAGCACATTTATGATTTCATATAAGGCCAGGTCGTAGTGACTTGTGACGTTTACCGTGGATGGAAGCATCAGCAGCAAAATCAATCATACATACAATCAAGTGCAAGTATGAAATATTCCAGCTTCAACCAAAGCTTGTTCCACCACCTTCCACACTATTCGCTACATTAAGCAAAATTTTGCCTGGCCAATTTTATTGAAAGTAGTTTGTAGTCTGAACTGAGGTGTAATAATCGTGAAAATCAATAACCTAAAAACACTATGAACAATAATAGTACCACAAGCAAGCAGAATTGGATTTGCTTGAGAATGCTTTTTCCAGGTCTGCACATGCTGTGGATGGCAAATCAAATTTTCAATTCCAATCATTGTCATAATCAACAATTACTGCTTTCATGATAAAAAGGAAATTGTCCTGTGTTTCTCTCGGATGCATATCTCTTGAAATGCATTTAAACTTTCATTATGTGCAATTTAAAATACAACTGGAAAACATATATAATTGAAAATAAGCCTGCTCTAATTGATGTGACATCTTACGGTCCCCGTTTTATAGCTGAGTTGATAGCTAAGGACGTTATTAGTAAGGACGACATAGCTGAATTGGTAAGGCTACTTATTCTGTAATTATTGTTGCCTAAATGCCAATTGTGATGTAATTATAATATTTATGTAAATTACAGGACGCTTGTGGATCTGAAGATCTGAAAATTTCAAAGTTGTATGATATAATACTAAAAAAAGATAATCCGATTGAGCAGCTACTTCAGGCCCTTATCCAAACCGGACAGTCTGGTGCGGTCGCTATATTGAAAGGGTGTCCAGCATCAAATCAAGAAAAGCATCACATAGGTAAGTATTGTTCATCTTAAAGCATTATTCATTTTAATGAATTTTGCAGTTTGTCTAACAATGTCATACTTATGTTCAAAGCAATATAAAACTCAACTAGCCGAAAAAAATCTCTTGTGGTTAAGGAACAGTAGAACTGTTTTCCCTAATCCATCTAACCCTTCAAATTTTGTTAATTTTTCAGAAATCACCTGTCAATCGTCATTCCCGGTTAACAAGACCACAGACCTGATCAAAAAATCTTGTTCGTCCGATTTTCTGATTCCTCGAGGTGAAAATAGAAACGTTTGTTCAAACATCAATAACAGGAGAAATTCAGTTTCGCAAGTTCGAAACGAGATTTTTTCTTGGACCAACACGATGAAAATAAGAGTAGCTGTTGTAAGTATCGTTTTGTTGTTGCTCCTAACCGGGTCTGGAGGCTTTGCTGTAAGTCGGTATCAGGATAGGCTGGAGCATGAAAATGGGACTGGCAGAACTGGCAACAATGGAGGTCCCTCCCCCAGCACAACACCAACAGGGGCATCCTCTTCGATTCCTTGGGTCAGCAGTGAAAATAAACCAACCCCCTTTATGGGTGCTGGTACATCCTCCACATCTTCTCCAAATGCTACGTTGAGATCAGAAGTCCCTAAAGCAAGACACCATATGCCAGGAATAGGCTTGCAATTCCGAAAAAAGAAGAAAATTAAAAAGGAAGTGCGATATTTTCCAATCACAAAACCTTCGGACCTTCGCAGCAAGGTTCCTGAAATATGTGATGATAAATTTGCAAATCGACTCATCTTTTCCAATGCCAACTCATATAACTTTGAAAAGTTTAACTACAGTTGTCTATCTAGAGTGGATGGTATAATATTCCTAAATTCGAATTGGCGAATAGATCAAATAGCTAGCTTATTAAACAAAACAACGAATTTAACATATTTGAAATTTAAAGGATCAAGTATTTGCACACGAAACGAAGGGTTCCGGGTAAGTTCAATGGATGAAATTTCATTGTATGACTTGACGCATCTTGTATTCCATGATTTGAGTTCGCACAGTGGTGGTGATGCTGACTGCACAGAACTTTATTTGTGGATGGCCAGTAGAGTCAAAGGTATTGCTCCAAAAGTGTTATCATTTGACGGGGTCATGATTACCCCAAAGAATCAGGTAGATATTCATCAGTTAATCTTCAAAGCATTTCATTCAACTATTTTTCGTAAATTGGATATTGTGGGTGCAACAGTAAATGCCGAGATGTTTAAGGATGTTGACGAAGGGATACCTGTACGAGAGTTGAAGGGTGTTCGCTTTCATGTAAATAATTCCCTCTCATATTTAGCCGAATTATCCTTGTTTAATCTAATTAATATATATTTAAGTGGTAGTTCAATACAAGATTTTTCAACAAATGTCCCCGTACCACTCAAGGAATTTAGAATGTATGTAAAGGCTCTTCATAGACGAAATGTTAAAAGGTTGAAAACGGCAGTTTACTCTGTCTGAAACGTGTGATTCTGTTGACTTTACGTTTCTGCATGATATTCCGAATTTGCTCAAATTAGGACTGACGGTGCTATTTTCCCAGGAGTGCCAGCAACGTGCTAAAACAGCTCCAATTAAATTTGAAAATTTGGATCAACTGGCAGGTAATGTTAATTACAACCAAGTTAGCATACGATCCAATGCCAATTTTAATGCTACACGTGCATCAGGGTTGCATTGTCGGGAGTGTAGTAAATATAAAAGTATGAAAACCCAAATGTGGATATTAACGCTAAATCGTAATATTAATGATCCGAATTGTTAGGTAAAGGCTCAATGAGAATTAATAAGAGATAGAATTAAAATAACATTGAATTAGGTTTATTTAAAATATATAGTGCATTTATATATAGGTATGCAGCTCTTTTGTATTCGACAGTGTAAATACCCATTTTTCCTTGTTCTGGTCAAATTAAAATTATTTAATTATCGAAGGCCACCTCCGTTATACCTATAATTGGGCATTATAACAGGGCATTATATTCACGTGAAATTATATAAAAACTGCTTGCTCTTGTTTTGAATTTCTTGTTAGTGACTGGGTAGATATCTGAAATGTGTTGAATATCTTTAATTTGTTTAAAAAATAATAATAAATAATTATACTGATACTTTTTTAAATATAATATATAATATAATATCAACTAGACCTGGCAAATATGTATTGAAACTTGAAATCCTTATCCATTTGATCTAGTTTTATAATTTAATATACATATTATTTATAATGTGATGTAGTGATGTAAATGATGTAATGCATTTGCAGTCCATATTGGAGACAGTGCAGGTGAAAATCCACGCAAAGATGTACACCTGACCTAAACTGTGCGCAATGCAAGTATTCTTGCTAAAAACAATTAGGGCAATTTGTGTATAGAATTTACTGCTGCTCAATTAATGAAATAATTTTTTTATCAGGGGCTAAATATAAATATATCATGGTTCCTGAAATACGTATAATATTGTATTGAAAACTACGAAATGACGAATTATTCATAATATATCAAATCTACAGGCTTGACAGGAATCAATTTCATTTTTACTTGGATATTAAAAGTAAATTCTTTATTTCAGTTACAAAAGTAAAAACTGACAATTAATAGATTATTGTTGACTGAAAAGACTGTTTTTGAATCTTGATTTTCATCTATTGCACCAGGCGCCAAAGGGAACTTTGCTACAACGTATGGTCCCCAGACATTTCCTTTTGTTCCGTTAATGCTCTGGACTCGTGAATAAATGATGGAAAATCCACCCCCTAAAAATAATGTAATCCAATCTTTTATCATGCAATTTAGTTAACTCGAGGCATAGCATAAAGTGCTTATCTACATGTTCATTTTACACCAATGTATACATAAAGAACCTACCTGTGACCTCGCTGACCTCACAAAGCCGGAATTGGACGTTATTGTTACAGCCTTTATGGCCTCCCCAGTGGAAAATATAATGACTGATCGCTTTTTAATATTCCCTGCGACCGTTAGTGCAGCAGCCTTCTCTGTTACTTGGTCTGGGACAATAGTAACCCGCTCCGATATGAATTGCTTAGCCCGCACCTTTTCCTCCTCGCCGCCAACGGTGGACAGGATATAGTGGAAGTCTTTCATTGTCGTCTCACAGCAAAATAATTTCTTTCCTGTATGCAAAAGGCAAAATGTAAACAGTTAAAATAAGTCTAGGGTAAAATATATATATTTAATTCACAATTACTTATATAAAGGTCGACGAAGTCGTAATTAACCTTCAAATATTGCATCCAAAATCGGTTTCTGTGGTCGCACCAACTCAGCCTCAGCCTGATCAGACAGTATCTTCTTTTTGAACTTCACATGCGCATGTCCATTGGTCAGGTTTGAAGTGAATGCCAGAAGCGTCGAAATGTCCAAATTGAGCCTTTCCACCCCGTCCAAATTGGGATTGACCAGTCGAAATCTGACTTCCTCATCATTTTCATATTCGTCCTCCTCATCCGGTAAAGATTCCCCTGGAAGAGTCGTTCCACTCGTCTGAAGTAATTTGGTATCACATTCCTGCAAAACCTTAATCCTGGGGTGGAGTTGGAGCTCTTCATCCCCAATCCTTCGTCCCATTACTTGGGCCCCCATGGACTCCAACTCTGTGGCAACATGATTGCTAATCCCACTCGTAAATATCACTACAACCTTGGGCGGCTTGAACAGGCATAAATTCTCCTCTGCACATTGAATATAGTCCAGGGCATGGTCCACAATCGACTTCTTCCCGTAGCCCCCACCCCCCGAAGCAACTAGGGCCAGGCTCTTTGGATTTCGGGCCGATATCTTGTACCACGTGTCACCACTGGAGGAGACAATATCTACAAGTAATCTCCCAGTCTTCCCTTGAGAATAGACGAATGGTTTGAGCACTGCCGAAGGGCATTTGTCAAGGACTCCATTATGGCTTTTCAAACTATGGTCATCAACTCTGACATTATCATTAGCACCATCATCATTATCCCCGTCATCATAATCATTACTAGTTTTACTAGTTGGCCAGACACACTTGACGATTGAGAGCAAATGTGGCAAATTGCTGGACTTGTCACGAACGCTATTCGGACTTTTTAGCTCCTTTGCTAATGACCTCCTCAACTTTTCAATCCCTTCCACCCACTTGAGGAATGGGGGCATGGGATTTAGTGGGTTGGAAAGGATTCCATCCTCTCCCAATGATAAGTGGTTGGCCAGCCAGTTCTCATCCTCAGTTGAATCCAAACTCATCTTATGGAAAGGGAACGATATTTAAATGGGCAACTAATGTAGTATTAAATATGCCTTCAACGAAACAAAACTTTGGGTTGTATTATAATGTAACCCAATCATGAACTCTTAGAATTTTATTCCTGAGTACAATTTCATGGAAACTCTCTAATGAGTAATGACTATGAGAAGGGTTATCATTGCATGTTTTCTTATAAAAAACTTCTGTCATCTAATCTATCCACATCTGTTTTCGTTGTGGCTTGAATCCAGCGCTTACGCGTGGGCAGTAGTGTGCACCTGAGAAAGAGTTTCGTTCAGCCGAGTCAAGAAGAACGGATTTTGGGAGTATTGAGGCTTTTTTATAAAAATGTTTGCAGTTTCATAGGTAATTAATTAGTAATTGGTATCGATACTTGGTACACACGTGCAATATGCAGCCCAGCCTAGTAAGAAGTCAGTAAATCTGGTAGGCTTATGATAATTACTTTATCAAATTCATCATCTCATCTCATGCCATGTCGATACCATGCTCAATTTCTGAAATAAAACGCTATTTTATAGAGAATAGGTTTAAATTAAGAATCTTATCAAAATCTTTATCTTGCTTTCTAAGAAACTCCGATCCGACCTGAACTTACGTACTTAATAAGATAATAATAATAATGCATAAATATGTATTCCAAGGAAAATTGACAACAAAAGATATCCTGCAATAATATTGTTCTGCAAAAATACAAAAATTATATTTTTTAACTAACAGGAATAGATTATAATAAAATTAAAGTATATCGTTCTGAACATTGACATAAGGTAGTTTTTAATAATAGCAAATTTGCGGGTTGTTGAAATCACGTTAAGAAAGTGTACATTCTGGAAACCATATTTTTTATGTTATATTCTCCTTGTTCATAATAGCATACATTAGTTATGGTTTTCAATCATCATCAATCAAATCAATTAATATATGATCAATATCTATCCAAAGTCAATATATGAAGGGGAAATCAACGGTTTCCTACTATTTATGGAGATACATAATACTTCCCCTCTCTGACTAACTTGTTTTTCTTCCTGCCATATATCCTCCACACGAGAGATCAATGTTTGCAACCAAGGGCAGTTAAGGGATCCCTCACCTTTCTATTGAAATCATTCTCAAGGATAAGGTTAAGTCTGCGTTTATTTTCATTTCTGAATGGGACAATAGATTCATGCTGGGAAACAGGCTGATGGCCGATGGCCAACCCAGGTCAATGTTTTGGCTTATGAAAAGAAGCGGCGCGATGAGGTGCTTACAGCTTTAACCTGACATTCTGGCTGGAAACGTATTTCTGTCAATGTCCCTTGACCACTTGCCGTCAAAAACAAAGTCTCATTCTAAATTTTATTCCAGTAAATCATATATTGTGCATAAATTAACTATATACCATGGAAAGCTTATCAAAGGACACGTGCATATGCCTTGTAGCATTACTTCAACTTTTAGTTTTGAGTGTGGATTCCCAGTATGTACCGGGCGGAATTGGTGGCTTATCATCGCGACTATTTTTATCCATACTGCGAGTAAGCAAGTTTTAATTGATAGTGTTCTCCATACATATATACATATACCAAGTTGTGGGTCCCACATTTAAATTTTTTGTTGGACAATTAGGCGGTACCCAGGGATCCCCCGACATGCAATTTTGGATGTCCAGTTTTTGGTAGTTACCGTCACATATATACTTTAAGATATAATAGTTGTCAGTTTAAAAAATGAATGCATAAACAAGTAAAGTGTTTTTTTAGGTCAATTCCCAATAGAGCGACCAGATCGTATCCCAATGTATAATGGTTGTGGCTCGTATGGCTTTGAGGTAGAAAAATTTTCAGAACTTTCAACTAATTGATCCTAAAGTAAATTACCTGCCATGGCTATTCATTATTATTATTATTTTCCACAGCGGCTTCTGGTCCCAGAGATGGATCTCTTTGTTGACTGTTGCAATGTCCATGATCTGGGATTTCCTTGATAGCCTGAAGGACATGAACAAATTCCTTGATGATTGACTGATTTGCAGACGGCGTTGACACCACAAGCTTCCAAGAGACAGGTATCCACGCACTTCCCTTGGGAGCAGCGCTCGGTGAGGGAGCACTCTCCATCGGATTTACATCCGGGTTGGGAAGTTTCTGAAGGAGGGGAAATAATTATAATTAAGTACTATGCTCCCAATGAAAACTAGATAAGGTTAGTTGAAGATAATCTCATTTCATACCGATCTTGACGCAAAGTCCATTCTTGATGAAAGTAGTATCCGGTGGACATTGGCAAACGACAGAGCGGAAGGGGGCAGTATCCAACACTCCTGGGAAGGACTGCAAGGGGATCCGGTGGAACAGGGATCCGCGCAGATTCCATTGACACAGGTCAAATGGCTCCTACAATTGGCATCCTCCTCACACTCCCGTTAGGGTGAAATTGGTCTGGGCTCCTCCTGACAACGTACGTAACGATCTCCTCTATATCCAATAAAATTGGCAGATGGTTCCTTCCTTCGCAGTCTGCTCCTGGTGCACAGACACCAGGAGTACAAACATGTCGACAGAGTCGATGTACAGGATCACATGCTTCGTCCTGGGCACAGACATCATTGGATTGGCAGCCGACGGTGACGCAAGCTTCAAGTGGATTGCCTTGAGTTCCAGGTGGGCAGTAACATTGACTCCGGTGGGAGACAGCACGGCAGCGAGCGGTGGGGGCACAGACAGTCCCGTAGGAACAGGGGTCTACGCACTTCTCATTCAGACATTGACGGTCCTGAGGACATTCTCAATCACTTGTACATTCCGCTGTATAAGGATAATTAAGAATTTAATATTTATTGGGACCATTGACATGACCTAACTATTTCTAAATGGTATTTTGAGATAATCCGCCACTCACGTTTGTAACAGCGCACTTGTGGATTGCCGGCCCATCCCTGGGGGCAGATACAAAGGGGTCGATGGTTACTCGCCCTACAAATGGCCTTGGATCCACATGGATTCTGGACAGCACAAGGGTCTCGACACACTTGGGAAACGCAGGCTTCGCTGGAAAGGCAGCCATTGTCGTGGGTACACTGCGGCTTCTCACCTGGATAATTTAATCAGGGTCAAGCATACATCGATTAAAATCCCGTCACGACTTTCACTTACTTTCCCATTCCCCAAGCACATCACTTACAATACGTAATGACTAATTACTAATTACCGTTACAAAAGCTCTTGATTACTACACTAAAAAGCTTTGTACAAGTCCAAGCATTAAAATCCCATGATAATGCATACCAAAACTAAAATCCTAATTAAAATTACTTCTTCTAATTAAGGTAATTAATTTGTGTTTGTTATGTAATTATTTTAGCCCATTTGTTTCCAGCGTGTTTTTTGTACAGCCAAAGCAACTTTTTCTTAAGCCATGAGTTAATGGTCTCTATGAGTGTACCTGAGGAGCATTCAACCCCTTCACGCTCGTTAATGTCTGTAGGACAGCAAAATGGTTTGTGTTCGAATGGTTTGCAAATGGTGGAGTCGGGACAAGGGTTAGCAGCAAAGCAGGGATTTTGGCACTGACTCTCCAAACATACATTGATATTGTTGCAGTCCCCATCTGCAGCACACTTTCTTCCGGGTCGGGGAGCAGCTACAGTCATTTCATTATTCATTCATTTTTATCAGATTTTAAGCGGTTATAGGCCAAATGTCAGTAGTTATTTTTAAATTCATTAGATATGATTTGATATGAGAGCTATGTATTTAACTAATTGGAAATATATTATGTCTGGTATTAAGTTTCAGTGTAAATTCCACATTCCTGTTTTGTTTTGTGATAATAAAAATGCTAACTGTAATTAATAATTGTAAGTTTGTGTGATGATATGATGGCTTTAGCATGATATGGCATATTGCAGGCCGCAGCGAGATATTATTATTCTAGTTAAAATAAAAATATTTTGTATTGTCGCAAAAAAAAACGCTTATTCATGCGAGCATAAGTAAACTAATTAGAAATCAGCGCATTAATTATAATAATGTACTAGATACGGCATTCCATTAAAAATTCATAATTTTTTAACGCAGCAATAATGATAGTTATTGGATAATTAAGTAAATCTTCTATAATATGGCTGCTCGAATATCAATTATTAACGTGCAAGCATAATTTCATTTGTTAAAAGTAAGTGAAATTAAATAACTTTTTTAAGGTAAAAAAATACGCAATGTCCGAGTTAGTACAGAAGTTAAAAGTAATTATTATTTTTTTCTAGGGAGCAATTAAGAAAAACATCCTTACTTGGATAACAACTCCTGTACGGATCTCCAAACAGGCCCGGAAGGCACTTGCACTGAGCCGTGTGACTGATCACCTCACACACCGCGTTCTGGGCACAAGGATTGGCAACCCTGCAAGGATTCACACACTGACTGCGTCGACAAGCCTCACGGGAGGAACAGTCCCCGACACTGGTGCAACCTGGAGCTGGTGTGGGTTCTGGATGGGGAAATGATGATAAAAACATGTCATATTAGAAATCATGCCTGGCTAATGTATTATTAGCATTCCAATTACTTTCTCATCCGAGTTAATTATCATATCGCACCATTTCTTCAAGATCATTCTGACAAAAGTTAAATATGGATTTGATTGCAAAATGTAAAATGGTTAATGATTGAATATATATCGGGAAAAAGTGAAATGGAATGCAATGTCAGTTTCAAATGAAGATCAAGGGCTGGGATTACAATTGAAGGTTAAAATGCATTCAATTCATTCACGCACCCACTCAACCCAGTTTAGAAAATGTATTTTTTTCATGTGTCAAATAAAAAGAAGTTTAGGTAATTTATGTAAGAATTATTTTTTTGTGTGTTCAGTTTTAAAATGGTTAGTAAGTCAAATGGTGAAGTATAGACATGAATATGATGGTTTTTTGGACATTTGCTGAAAGTTTTTGGAAAATGATAAGTTGAAATCATTATTTTGGAATAATACAAGGTGTAAATTTTGCTCCTCTAATTGAATATAAAGGTGATTAATTGGTTAACACATTGATTTGAATTGGTTTGATTATTTGTTATTTGGAAATGTGAGTGAATCCCGTCATCAATCTAATCCTGAGCCAAGGAGGTTTCCAAATTACGTATTCTGCATTCCACCCTCGCGTTCCCCATATATCCGGGCAAACACTGAATCAATCTGTTGGGTAGGGTGTCCGCATGTTCCAACACAAGCTGAAATTTTCAAAAATATTACTTTTTTTATAGTGTGCTGACTTCGATAATTTCTGATTAGTAATTACCTTGTACTATGTTTTAGTACAGTAAGCGTATGCAAACTAGTTGTAATGAGTCTTGATATCTTTTATTTTCATTTAATCTAATTTGCATAATCATGCATTTATAGCGTGAAGAGTTCAATCTCTCATTTACTGATACCAGCTATTAGCATTTTATCATTTTATAGAGTCATGATAAGGATGCTGACGACAGATCATGGATGCTCATTTTTATAAAACGTTTTAGGTATGATGTGGAATACAAAATGCTGCGTTTGATCGGAAATGATGAGATTATGCTAATCTCTCAGTCATGTTCATTTCGTAATCATTACATGATAATTCCGGAGTATCGGAAGTAGTAATTTGAAGAAGAGGATGAAGAAGAGAGGACTTATTATTCGGAATCTCATTTCTTATAAACGTGATTGCGCAGAAGAACAGAAGTTTTTGAGAGTTCAATCTATACTTTGAAGTTAGCTATTATTTAATTGTGTAGCTGAAAAGAGTTAAAATACTTTTTATCAATTAACAATTAAACCCTTGCTTATTAATATAGCGTTAGTTAATTAGAATCACCTAAATTATTTATAATTCTCGCAATATGACACTTCCCCCAAAACGTTACGTGATACCGTTGGAAGGAAATTTTAAATCGTCAGATTTTTATTGCAGAACCGATTTAGCCGGTTATGTGGGAAAGTGCCTTGTTTGTGAGGACGAATATTCGCATTTGAGGGAACACTTCGAAAAATATCATTCGACCCCAGAAACCAGAGCAAAGCCAAGGTTCGTCCGAATTGTAACGTCCCTTACAGTTCCTCCTGCAACAATTCACCCCGACAACGGCTTTTGCGGTTTGTGCGAGTCTGAAGATGGAAAACCGGTTCCTATCGAGCACCTCAAGGCACACTTCGTGGAAGAACATCTCCAAGGAAAGTGGCAGTGCCCCTTATGCAACCACAAATGCTCCCCTAAAGCTCAATTAGCCCATTTCCAAAGTCATTCAGGGGACGTTAAGTGCTTGGTTGAAGGTTGTATTTCCAGACCTGAGAGCTACGCCGCTGCCAAGTTCCATTTAAGGAGATGTCATCCCGCGATACCAACCAAGGACAGACACCTTTATATTGAAGATCTAACTGAGGAGGAGTACAAAGGTAATTACTTAAATAATAATTATTTTATCCATCCAACATTATCCAACTATTCCATACTATCGCAACTCACAATTTCTCAATCAGTTTCATGATGCCCCAAATGGTGTTTTTTGCTCATACCTTATTATTTACCTTTTCTAATTGCAGATATCTTGGTAAAGAAGGATAGAGCCAACGGAATCTTGGACAAGAAGAAGGTCAAAGGGAATGTGTCAATTGTCAGGGGAGTTCGGGATAAACTCGAGGTGTATCACAACAAAAGGTTAAGCGAGGATCCGGCCCTGACTAAGAAAATTGACATTCTATTTCAAAAGGTAAATATATATTTGCTAATATTTTGTACTTAGGTTTTCAATCCATATTTGATTTCCCAACTCCACCTACTCTATCATCTCATGTCACATTGCTCACAATATTGTTCTTTGTTTATTTTTTTTCAGTTCCTTTCCTACTTCAACGTTCCGGAGGATAACGATATTGTGGTCGTCAAGAACTCAGCGTTTATCACTTTATGGAAGGTCAGTTGGATGACGCCACTTCTGGTATTCCAAAGGGTTCCCAAGACAACGGGGATGAAGCAACTACAAGCGAACACCTTCCACCCGGACCAACAAGTCGGTAGACCCAACCAACCCAACAATTTTTCATTTTTGCACTCGGGATATGCAAAGGGGCATATGGCCCCGGGGGCGGACTTCAGGGAGTTGGAGGACTTTATCCAGTCCCATTTCTACACCAATATTTGCGCGATGCGCAGATATTTTAATTGGATTGTCCGTCCTAAGCTAGAGCACTACCTCAGGCAGAAGGCGAATTCCCAAGAAGACCCTTTGTACACGGCGCATTTTCCTATCATGTAAGAAACATAATTACTGCATAGCCATTTTTGAATGTACTGGAATGGAATGCCAGCCTTCCTATCAATTTTTGCAATTTTACTTTGCAGATTCATGTAGGAAATTTAAATATTTATCTTTCCTTTTGTTTTGCAGGCAAGGAGGTCAACCAACGACTCTAAATGGAGTACGTGTAGCAGACAGCTTTGGATGTGTCATGATCACGGAGGAAAGTCAAGGCCATTCCATCATCGGCTGGGAGTTGGAAAACAATGATAAATGGCAGAGTTTCAAGAATAAGACGGTGGATCCTTTCATCCTCTTCGGGAAAACCACCATTCCCTTTCGGAAGACTCGGGAGGATTTCCTCACCATCCATTCTACCACACCTGAAATTGATTTGACCCCGCCTCCTTCAACTGCAACTACTTTGTCATCCTCGACGACCGTATCATCATCATCTTGTTTATCATCCTCAAGTGGTACTGCAACCCCAACTAGTATACGGAGCAGTCCTATTTCGAAGGATGTTGCTAAGTGGGATGAGGACAAGGCTCCTGATACTGATATTGAAATGGTCAAGTCGGATCTCACCCAACCGTTGCAAAACGTGACCATGAAGGAAGAAGAAAAGGAGCCAGAGGTAGGAGGAAAGGACAAGTTGCTGAAACGAGCGCCACCCCCATCCCCATCTCACACGCAATGCAAAAAGAAGAAGACTTATGACACCCCCAAACTGCCCTCATCTGCTACTTCCCGGATCTCACTTGGACCTAATCCCTCCCTAAACTCATTAATGGATTTAGATCCAGAAGCTGAAGACTTCAAAGTCCCCATGCGGCAGTCTGTTATTGACAGTTATCTTAATGTCTTCCGTATCAAAAATCCGTCGCACCACCAGCTCAAAAATAAATGAGAGCAAATGTATCCCTCCCTTCCCTCGACTTTACTTTCACCAACAATTGTTAACACAGGCTAGTCTACTTATTTTATAGGGTGATCATTAGTGTTGCCTACTTTAGCAAAAGCTATTTTTTGTTCCATAATTGTAATAGTTTTGTCGATGTTTTTTAGGGATTTTGACCAAAGTTTAAAGTATTCCCCTAAAATATTAGCATATATGTGATTATACATAAGAATAATTATCAGTATGTCAATAATTAGTTTAACGATGATGAGTAGTACCAGATCTACTCCATAATTATTGTAATAACTGATTACTTTTTGTTATTTTCCTCGTATATAATAATATGTGGTATAAATGTAAATATTCATATGTGAAAATATATAGAATATAATGCCTCAGTAAGTTAACAACAGTTAATCGAATTGGCGTTTGACTACATATGCTTTCTTTCATTCCTAGTATAAATTAGTCAGTTTTTATACTCATTCTATCATAGTACATTTCATAACTATTCAGGGATGCATGCGAGGGTGATTAATACATTAGGGGGAATATACTGATTTAGATTTAGTTTAACACAACGTAAGTAGAATTTAATTATAGCCAGGCCAGGATATAGGTGTGCATTGTGCATATGTCAAATATTATATATTTTCGTAAATACAGCAATATATTTAGGTATAAGATTAGGGTTTCTTACGGTCTTGACCAGTGATGGGCACCTATCATGCCACTCACTCACACTCGCACTCACTTTGAAGCGAGCCCTGATCACTCACTCCCACTCGCACTCACTTTAATTCGAGCCCCGATCACTCACTCGCATTCGCACTCACTTTAATTCGAGCCGCGATCACTCACTCGCACTCACTATGACGCCATATCACACACTTAAACTTACATCTTGTTAATTTGATTCCTACAGTAGAAAATGATGAGACAAAATAAGTACATCAAATTGGTGACGCCTTGGAAAGTATCTGCGACAAGATGCAGAGGGCCAGTTTTTGGCACACTATCGTATATATGCATGAGCCATATTGTGACAAAACTTCAAGAAATCATTTTAACCGGAAGTCCTAAACATATCTGCGACAAGATGCAGAGGGCCAGTTTTTGGCACACAAGCGTATATATGCATGAGCCATATTGTGACAAAACTTCAAGAAATCATTTTAACCGGAAGTCCTAAACATATCTGCGACAAGATGCAGAGGGCCAGTTTTTGGCACACTATCGTATATATGCATGAGCCATATTGTGACAAAACTTCAAGAAATCATCTTAACCGGAAGTCCTAAACATATCTGCGACAAGATACAGAGGGCCAGTTTTTGGCACACAAGCGTATATATGCATGAGCCATATTGTGACAAAACTTCAAGAAATCATCTTAACCGGAAGTCCTAAACATATCTGCGACAAGAT
>JAQIXQ010000042.1:0-80886 GCA_034700485.1 Pseudosinella alba
TGGAGATTGAGCAAACCTCCTCTCCTCTCCTCTCCGGTCATCATTGTAAACAAAGATGCTGGAATATGGAATTAGATGTCATCATGTCATAGGTATTAGGAATATTAGGATTAGGAGAATGGGAGGAAGATCACTCTATTACCCAAGTAATCTTTTAAAATCATGAAATTACATAATAAAATAACCTATAATAATACCAGTTTTTAACACTTTACCAAATCAAGTGCACTGAAGATCCCAAAATCCCAATGCTCATATTAGAAATATACCTTCTTGACTTTTTCTTCTTTCCCCTTCCTCCGTTTTGGTTTTTGCATGCATGGGGAAATAACGGCTCATTTTGCCTTATGCATCTGCAAAGATGTTCGAAGATGTGTCTGTGATTGTGATGAGATGATATGAAATACTGAAATACCATTGCAAATTGCCAACTCTCTGCCAAAATACTTTGTCTTATTACCGACTTACTTTCTACTTTTATGAATGAACCACTGTCTTAGACGGAAGTCAGTACAGCGTAGAGAAACCTCGTGCTCAATTTCTCGGGCACACCCTAAATTCAAAGACAAATGTATAGTATAAATGAGGAAAAAAAACATCATAAAATGATAATGAGCCCAAGTTCCTTTAATTCGGATTGTTTGATGATGATGACAGGAAGAGTATGAAAACAGTGTCATGCCAAGTGTTGGAATTATTACACATGCGTAAAAATAGTTTGGCTAAGGTTCAGAATTCGGTTGGGAGTGTTGTGTGCAACTTTTGATGTACATACCTTTCATAATATTAATATATTTTTATTATGTATATAACAATTTCATTAAAATGAATCGTTATCAAATCGTATCATATTCATATCCATGTCATGTCTATCATTCAACATCCACCCCACAAACTTTCTTCAGGATGGTCTTTATAACGATGATACTATCTGGAATACATTTGACCAACCGTCCTGAAGGGGATGATGGGGCATCGAAAGAAAATATTTGTAGGGCCACTCTGATCATTTCCAGGACTTCCAACAGGGACTTTTTCAGTTCCTCCACAGGCATTGTGGAGTCCCCATATTCCTTCTGGATACGGAAGTAAATGGCTTGTTGGAGTTCGTAGAAGGTCACCCCTGGGGAGATAAAATATCAGTTTCAATTTGGTTGGGCTTTGGACTCCTTGTCATGTCATGCAATAATAATGAATTATGTAAGCATAGTAATTAAAATTAATTGCATACCCCTAATACGCGACAACCCGGGTTCAATCACGTCAATCAACTGGAATAACCTCCTACAAATCTCCTCCTTCCTTCTTAATGAGTCCAAACTTAGATCACTCATCAACCAGCCCTTCACCCTCCCATAAAGCTGGCTCAGGGAATAGTGGATCCCAGTCAAAAGGAAATGGTTGGGGTGAAGCGTGACCCCCGAATGCTTCTGCAGAATATTTTCCAACAGCTCAATGACACTTTGGACTTGCTCCGCCTCCTCAATTTCCGCTCTAACGGATTCCACCAGAGCATATACAGTCTTATTTGGAACGCTGGAGTCACAGTTGTTGCACCCCCAAGGGGTGTGATAACAAAGGGGATCCACGGGGAGGAGGTAGCCCTCCGTACAAGCTTTGCATTTCACCGCGGAGAAGTAAGTCCCCATCTCGGTGGGATCCTGACATCGGGCGCAGAGGCAGTCAAATAGTTTGGACTCCCTCACGTGGACCCTCCTCTCCATCGTCCCCTCAAGGGTGTAAGTGTAGGTGGTGGTTATCATGTCCCCTTTCTTCAGAGGGATAACATTCCGGACGACCATCCGGTTGTCGTCGGTGATTGTGTGGTGGGTGTTGGAAATGCACTCATGAGCCATTAGCGAAACGTCCGGAAATAATCCCGCAATGCTATAAAGTAATTTTTACCATCCCATTTAATTTAATTGGGTGAATATGAATAATTATTTAATCTTACAGTGCCCCGTATTTTTTTTATATAACTACCAGGTTTTATCCTTTTTGATCTCAAAGGAATTGATATCCGCAAAGCCCACAACGGTGTGAAGGGTCATGGGGTCAACATCCAGTTTGAAAACGTTCCTAAGATATTGCACAACATTAATTTCAATCCTGTTCCACAACCCTTCCATTTCCTTCCGGAGGGAGTTGTGATGTTCCATCAAGTTGAGCTTGGCCCATTTCTTCGGGTTCCGTTCTTTGAGGCGAAGACAACGGAGTGCCAGGATGCACTCATAAACGGGATGGTGCTTATCATAATCTAGGACTTTGGGGAAGGAACGCTTCTTGCGGAAGATGAGACATTCGTTGTCTGCATGGATTGGTTCCTGCAATTGCCAGTATACCTAATTGCATACCTAATTGCTCATAATAAAACAGTTGACTGATTTTAAAATCATTTTTATGAATTCGGTACCTTCTCACAGTCTGAGTTGCACATGGGGAAGCCGCACTCTGAGCAAAAGTAACTTCCATCAACCCTATTATGACATCCTAGACAGACCGGGAGGGTATCCTGCTTCGGTCCGTAGGCCAGGACCTCTTCGTCCATTAAAACGGTCCCGGAAGGGATGTCCCTTGCGGCTACCACATACCTCCCCATTGTCTCATTAGTCTTGACAGTCCAAACCCGACAGTTATTCTTGTGATCCTTCTTCCAATGTTGCTTTTGGTGCTCGACGGAGCAGTAAGAAACGGATCTACACGCGGAACAAATCTTATCTGCGGATTTGTTGCAAATTGGACATTTGGCGTGTCCGCCATGGTCATTATTGCTCTTGCTCGTTCCATTACACTTTGAAGAATTCATATTTCCAGATAAAATATACGAAAGAACTAAAATCGGGAAAATTTTCTGCTTGTTTCTGGAAATAATTTAATTAAAAATTATCAACAGAGTCATGATCGAATTCCTTAAACATATTATGTTTTTAAACTCAACTTCACCTCAGAATCTATTCACCATCACCATATAACTTCACACATTTTACACAAAAAATCCCCTTTCCCTTTCTCCTACAAGCTCCTCCTTAGCTTTAATTCTTGTAGAAAAATAACTTCTTCTGCCAAAAAAATCTCCCACTCCGTCCGACATGATTATGTCTTCCGAACTCCATTTCATGATGATAACGAACCCAGCATGTTTTTTAACAGTTCTCTCTCTCATCTCATTTCACATCTCTACTTACAAATTCTTTTTTTCGGATTTCTTATGAAATTGCTATTTGAATTTTCGATAACTTGCCTATCCTCCAACTTCAATTTGGATCAGGTTTAGCTAATGTTTTCAAGCTTTTATGAAGAAGAACAACCCGGTTCACACATAAATTTCGTGTTTCAAAAATCAGTCAAAACTAAATAATTTATTTGATATGATAAAAATCATGGAACCCTCATGAATGAGTCATGACGAATGGCTTGACGGCTGCAATAACACTGCGGAGGAAGGAACGAAAGCCAGCTCATTTCACCGAATCCTTTCCCCAAGCTTTAGAGTTTTTTTTTGTTTAACGCAATATTTTTTTGGAGGAAAGCCTTCCCTACCTCCCTCCCTCCCATTCACCCACATCAATACGCTGCGCTAACGAAATGGTGACAGGAACAAGCCCAAGCTATGGATATCGGATGGTGACACGGTTTAACCGAATAGCAAGAAGGAAAGGAAGGGTTAACGTTAAAGGGAAAGCGATAAAACGATCATATACCTTAACTTATATCTCCGCCGAATCTCTAACGATGTTCATGTTCATGATGATGATCAGTTTGGTGGAGAGGTGTCTATGAGAAGATTAGAGTAAGACTGTGACTATATAACTATATGACTCCCGTTGAATGACATGACATGTTATCATTTGAAATAGATGCGATTCGAGAAAAAAAAAATGTGAATATAAATAGAACTGTTTTGTAAATCGTTCCGCTCCGGATCTCGGGGAGCATTTCGCTAGTGACAAGTAAAAGTGGCGAAGCAATGCAATGCGGGTCGGGGAGGAGATAGATGGAGAGAGAGAGATGAAGAGAATAATCCAATTTAGCTCGCTTCACGGCCATTTTCTTACGGATGATGCCATGCGGGGATAACGATGATGATGATATTGATAAGCATTTCTTGGGTATTCATATATCGTTATCGGACCATCTTTAAGTGTACATTCATATATGAAACGATTCATGTTAACTAGAGAATTATCCATACCCATAAATATGGTTATATGGGCTTATATGGGTTATATGTAACATTATGTCCATTAATGAAAATTGACAGTAACTAAATAAATATGAGTTAAAGCATATTCGTTGTAATTGCCTAATTAGTCAGGTAAGTTAGGTATATATATCAATAATAAATGTCAAGTCATGAGAAATTAACTAAAGTTCTTTAGATTTCATGAGCTTTGAGCTCGATGAACAAAACAAAGCATGAAAAAGCCGGCTGCACCCCTGTCGTGTCTGAGAATGCCCCCAAAGAATGAACGGAAATGCCGCTACGGCTGTTGTGGAGTAAACATGAGCATGATGATAAGTTGATAAGCTGAAATAAGGAATGAAGTGAGTGAAAGCACTTTAATTGTTGTATTTTGGTTATCAATCAGTCAGCTTATCGAACCAATCCACATCACCTAAATCCCTGATTGACTGAATTGTAAGTGAATTGATTTAGTAGATCAGTGTGGTCGACTCTGAGGAGGTAAGCGAGTTATAAATTAATTAATTTGATATTGTGATTGTTGGAAATATGTACGATTACTAATTATTGGAATGGTGAATGGATGATGGAACTTGGAGTTGGAACCTCATTAAATTAATTAAATTATTGTTATTTTTTTTTTCAGAGCAGGGCCCCATCATGGTGAACCTAACTCAACTGCTGATGTTCCCCCGCCACTCCAAAAACATCTCGACGGACATCCGGTTCTGGAAGAGGCGGCAGGTGCTGAAGCTGACGGCGAATTTCTATGGCCGCTCCCGGAACTGCTTCTCCCTCGCCATCCGGAAGCTGCAAAAGTCCCTGCTGAAGGTCAAACTGGGGCGGAAGCTGCTCAAGTTGTACATGAGGCAAATCTGGGGGAAGAGGATCACTGCGGGGTGCCTGGAGCTGGGGGAGCTGCCCTTGGGCTCTGTTAGCATGCTGGAGGGACTGTCCAGGTCTAACATTTGGCTAAATCGCCAGGTCATCTCCGACTTCGCAGTGTGGGAGCCCAGAACATTTGAGTGTCTTAACAAGATTGCCGCAGCCAAGGCCAAGGAGGAGAAGATAACTAAACGACTGGGACACTACCCCCGGGGGATTATGGGCAAATTGTAAATTAAATTGTACTAGTACTAGTGATGGCTGAATCAAATCAATATATTCATTTACTTTACTACTACATTTTTTGACTGTCCTAAATGGTAGACAGACTTAATTATAAAATATAAATATTTTGTATGTAGTGCTAAAGTAGTCAAGCCCAAGTCATTTCCAGACGATAGTTAGCTAGCGAGGTTAATCTAAATAAATAATTGGTAATGCCAATGCGTATGAGTGATTGGATAGAGTATGATTATGATATATATGAATGATTAAGTTTAATAAAAAAAATAGAGTCTTACATCTAATTAGAAGTCAAAGTTAAAGTTTTAGGTTCGAATTTGGTTTTATTACTTTTGAGATAAAGATAAATGAATTAATAATAATAATATTGATTGTGATTGTCAGCCCATTATAAAATGGAGCATCCAAGCATATATCTACGAAGGTTCATCTCGAAAAACATTAATTATTACGAAAGATAACAAAATGTGGTAACTGGAACTTATTATCATATTATAATCCAAATGTGTTACATAGTTAGAAGAAATCGACAACAAATATGTCATAATATGTTAATTTACAAAAAAAGAACAGTAAAAGCTAAGCTGTAACATTCTTGCTAGTTCCATCCACCAACGGGGTTTCCGGTTTCTTGCCAAATCCCTTTTCTATAGTATATTTAAACTCTTTACAAGAATGCACCAGCATTTCCAAAAGTTTCAACTCATTCCGTAATAACTGCAAGAGATTCGTATAAGCTTTTGAGCATTTGGATGATGTAGGTCCTGCAGAATTAGGGCCTTCCTCCACCTTAGTTGGGCATATATTTCTGAGGGTAGTTGCAAGATTATTGTCAGCAACTCTCCTCATCAGCTCCAGTCGATTGTGAAGGTACTGAAGACATTCTAGAGTAGGCTCGTCCACCATTCTTACCAATGCTTCATCCTTGGCACCCAAATAAACGGCCAATTGTTCTAAATAAAGCAAAAAAATAGCATGAGAACAAATATAATACAATTTGCATTATGCAAAAAATTATCAGAATAGGAATGGGTGGTGGCCAACTAGTAATTACTTCATGGTTCCCTTACCTTCACCGGCTATAAATATGTTGATAAAGGCAAACAATTTCCTTGCACACGGTAGCTGCTCCGGCGTTAGTTGGAAAGTTATTCTGTTTCCCATGCCAAGTTCCTGCAAGATAGCCAATTTCCGCCCACAATTTACTGTATTCGTTCCTAAGCTCAGATCCAATAGATAGACATCCTCCCTGTAGCTATTCGGTACAAATCCATTGTGAATTAGAAAATCTATAGAGGATCGATGGCCATAAAACATTTTAAATTCCGACTCCTCGTCGAAATCTTGGGCAGCATAGCACAGAAATGACTCGGCTTTATCATCGTAGTCGGTTGAGATCACTCCTCCTTCTCCATGATTGCATAAATCCAAGAGAGGAATCATGCAAAGAGTGTCATTTGAATTGGGCCAGTTATTGACTCGAGTGGAGACAGCAGATACAGCCCAACTTTTTAAAACAAACAAGTAGTAAAGTATGACCAATTACTAAAAACCTGTACTTGACAATTTGGAATACTAAATAATACATGATCATTCAACATAATTATCATTAGAATTATTTGCTTTACATGTATCTGTTGTAAGTGAAGTACTTTTTCAATCCCTTTGCTGCGGGATTTGTTGAAGTCTAGAAGCATAAAATTATATTAACTTTAAAAACTATCTGTCCACTTTAACATTTCTTCAAATTTGACGTGACCAACTTGATATATTGTATTTACCTTGAACTTTGTGTGAAAGTAAGCATACTGCCGAGCAATCGCCTTATACATTCGCAAAGCCTCTCCTAAAGGAGCATTAAATGTTTCATGGCTTTTCCTTTCCTCTTTACGTAATTTTACTAATCCATATTATTAAACTTACGGAAAGCCCTTTGATTGACTTTGAGAAGGCCCATTTCCTCTTCCGTATAATAAGCAATAGTGTCAAAGGTCGATGGGATGATACGCACGTAAGGCTTCCAGAATGAGTCAGGATTGACGTACTTCTCGTAGAGAAGGAACACGGCCAAAAGTACGTTTTGCATGTTGTGCAAAATGGGATCTCTGTCAATTAGCACAGCTATAAAAAATTAAGGGAAACCAATTAAAATAAAATAAATCTCTGGACCCTTTTCCCCATACACCTAAAAAAAGCATTTACGAGTACTTTACTTACATAGCTTAGAATTCCTGGCTTTCTCCGCTGAAAGTATGATGCTCTTCGGAACCGCAAAAGCCAACTCCCCAGATTTTAATGGGACATTAGTCTTCAGCCCAAAGCCATCCACAACCGGACCCACGCTGATCTTGTCAAGCCCCACTTGATTATTTCGCAGCCATTGGACAAACTCAGGTATCTCGGCGGCTCGTCTCTTGTTTTCCTCCATCATCTCTCCGGAGGTCCCACTGGGGTCCGGCTTAACATCTTGACTATCCCGAGCCCCCTCCCGTTCTCGGATCTTTTGAATTAGGCCGGAGAGTCGGAGATAATGATCCCACTCCCACTTTAGCTGGGGCGTCTCCTCAAAGTCTTCAGCTGCCTCTGTAATAAAAAAAAAATATCGGGGTTAATTAAATTAACTAAAATATCTCGCCACCACATATACCCGCTAATTAATTTCATACATAGTTCCGGTCAGAACGATTCAATTACCTTTCAACAGTGAATCGACCAGGGTTTCCAGTGGCGGTTTATTGGAGCTCCTTCCGGAGGAGGAGGTTTGCGATTTACTCTTCATAATTTAATAATTGCGGTCACAAAAGTATCTGCACGCTAATGATGAGTTGAAGAGTACGATTAATAAAATTAAGGAAGACTAATCGAAGCTAAATAGGTATAGTTAAAGTTAATACATGTATAATAATATCGAGAACGACTAGCTAAGGTTCCCTTTAAATGCAGCTATGTATAAGTATAACTAAATGCACCTTTCACCGGTTGCCGGTAAATTAATTATTTAACTAAGGTATATAGAGCAACTGACTGAATACTTTGATTCCAGCACTGATTAACTAATAAACTATTTAAATAACAATTAATTAATCCGTCCTACTTCATACTCTGCTACCTCCTCAACTTGTTGATCTTTGATCTGATCTGATCTGCCAAAACCTTGACTAGAGAAATAGAAGGAACCTCAATCAAAATATTTGCAATTTAGCTAACTACTTACTCACAAAGCTAACTCTAATTTAACAATTTAAATTCATTAAATTATTTTATTAATTAACAAGAGTCACATTTTTCTATCCACCCACCACAACAAAAAAATGGACATGCTACGAATACATGAATCGCAGATACTTGATCGCCTGAAGATGACCACTTCTTCTTGTATGGCTTATTTACATTTCGTGATATGGACTGGGTGCATGAATGAAATGATCTGGAAGGGGAAATGCACGTTTTTTGTATTTTGTGCTTTCATTCATGCCTGTTGGGCCTGCGCTTCAATGCACTTTTGCCAAGACACTCTGTCTAATATGATCTGTTTGATATGATTTTGACTTGGGTGCTTTCACTTTTTCGTAACCTTGACCTGATGACCTGACCCCCAAGGTTAAGGAAAGGAGAGGGGGAAAATGATGTATTTTATGATTTTTAATTAACAATTCTATCACACCTAAAAGACAAGCTTGGTACATAATAAACTATATAGTATTTATTTGCAGAGGTCCGGATCGGATACTTATTGATTGAAAACAATTTAAATCCACCACATTATTATGTAATTAATATTGACAACAATTGTCGGGCATATATCTAAAGAATTTGAAAGGACTCATTCATAATAACATTGTAGAATTTTACCTGGAAAAGTAGATACAATAAATACTGATAAAGTGGTCAGAATTCAGAATCAGAATTTGGTAGATAAAAATCTAAACTTATTAGGTGCTAGATTTATATATCTGCGATACGTTTGTAATTAATATAATGCTTATCTTATATAATAATAATAAGTAAATATAGTTCTTGATCAATACTTATTCGCTAATTGTAGTAGGACCTAATCTCAGTCACCATCTTGGATATGATATATTAATTAGGTATGTATTTTATTTTTAAAAAAATGCTTGCACCTTTACAGCTCTTGCTCTGAACTGAACTTTTGAATGTTTTTATCGTAAAACCGTCCAACCATATTATAAAACGAAACTATAATATTCACATTTAAAATTACGCTGTGGTTCTCTGTATAATCCATTAAATAAAACACGAATACATTTAGATTGGAAAATCCCTACTCTTCTGGACCACTATTGTGCATCCAGGAAAACAAAACAAAGAAAACCCACAAATGAAGGAATATGACGTAAAGAGACATTCCAAATCTTAAATTAGGTCGTTTTCGTAGAGCTAGCCCAAACTGGCAGAACACCGCATCTAGTTGTGTGTACATCCGTTTCATTCTTGCCGACACTCGGGAGTCCCACGGTGACTCGCTCAGGTACAAGGGCTGGCTCGCTATCACTAAAAATAGACAAATGCACAATCACTTAATGTGAATCACTCAATGTAAACCAACAAAAATTGACAGATACAAGTTAAGACACAAGACTATTGATACTTAAGCTTACCAGTTTGTGGAAGACCGCTGGCGTGACCATATTCATTATTTTCAATTCTACAGTCTCTCAAGTCATTTTTAAGTCTTTCTACTTCAATCTGCAAAAGTTGTTTATCAGTGCTGATATCATTAATAAGGCTTTGTTTTTCAAGTAAAGACTGAGACAATGCGTTCAATCTAGTCTTTAACTTCTGTATTTCCTTTTCACTATCACTACTACTCCCATTATTCAAGTATCCATTTTGGCTGCTGCTACCACCGGATTCCTGGGACTGTTTACTGAGGTTCTTCTTGAATTGGCCAACTAGTTCTTCGCTCTTTCTTTTATCGTTCCTTTCCCTTTCTAAATCAAATTGAAGGGTTGTAAGCTGCTGACAGATTTGAAGATTTTCATTTTGTAAGTTGCCTACTGTTTCTCTTTCCTTCTTGAGATGGCTGGTAAGATCTTCTGAATAGTAACGCAGCGTGCTGATTTCTTTTTCTAACCGAATGTTATCATCCTTTAAACTCTCGACTATTGCGCGTGTTTGCGATAAATCGGCATAAAGAAGTTCGCGTTCATTTCTGAAATAAAATAATCAATATTATACCAATAATAATTTTGCACTGAATTCATTGGATTCATCACATTTTAATTGTTCGATTGTCATTCTTACTTTAGTGCAGTTACTTCAGCAAACAATTCTTCAGCAGTATTTGCATTGGTATCGAGCTGTGGCGCCGAGCCCCCTTCAGTTTTCAATGATGCAATTAATTCGTCCTTATAATTTAAAATTGATTTGGCTTTATCCTTGTAATTTGAGAATTCTTTTTCCATTGAAGAAAGTGTTGACTTCATCGAAAGCACATGGTCTTCGCCAGTTTCCACTTGCTGTGCTAACATTTCCGTTCGCTGAAGCAAATCATTGTTTTCTGACTTTAACAGGGAATTCTCTAACAGGCATTGGTCTAACTTCTGAAGGTTTTCTTGGGAAAGTTCTAGCTTCTGAAGAGCTTCCAACGCTTGCTCGTGACGGGTAGAAATGCTAGCGATTTCCTTCTCCTTTTCCTGTAGAAAATTAAAGAAAACGATCAATATATTTACCTAATGATACAGATGCCTTACTGACTTACAATATCATGCCGCTAATTATCATTTCATAGTAAATAGACCAAATATGTACCTCCAGTAAACTTCGTAGGTCCTGCTCTTCCGCTTCATTTGATTGTCTACGGGTTTCGAAGGTAGCTAATTTTTCTTGGCATACGCTTAGCTTCCTTTTTAGGTCTTCATAATCTTTAAAAACAAAATGTCAAATTATGATTACTTATCTAAACCAACCAAACATAAAAATAATTAATTTGACAGCTTTGCGCACTAAAGTCCAGTACCTTTTTGAAGACTCCTGTGATTGGTGGTAATCAATTTAAGTTCCCTTGCTTGGCTTGCTACCTCATCCTTCAAAATCAAGCTTTCATTTAACTCGGAGGGCTCACTTGAGTTGAGAAATGCAATCAGCTCATCTTCATTATTGGTATCCATTGCTTTGATTGTGCTAGTTTTATTATTACTTTTCCCCTTCCCAATCTGTGACTTTCTTGCATTCCCACCCCCAACCGTGGACTTTGAAGCATTCTTAAAACTGGAATTGGAAGAGCTATTGACAACAGGAAGTGAAGTTGTGCTGGTGGTCGGGCTCGGGCTACCGGAATTATTATTGTGATACGTTGATGATTGCTGCTTTTTGGAACTATTCTTGCTGGAGTCCTTCCTGCTACTGCTGGAAAGTGCCGTAGAAGCCCCATTCATAACTATACTCTCAGGCGCCTGGATTACGGATTCGTTCGACGAAGAGGTTCTGAAATCGCCGTGACTTGTTTCATTTGTGGTTTCCAGGAAGGGTTCCGTTTTCCGAGGTCGGGCTACATCTTTGGAGTTACTTTTAAAATTAAAAAGTACCAAATTATAAATAATTCCCACCAAATATTCTTTCAACAATTAATTACATAACTGATGATGACATGACATATTATTAAAGACAAGTCTTACGGAGTATTCAACGCTACCGCAGCATTCTGGTCAATTTGATTAAGAAAGCTCTCTGCCTTCCCGGCAATGTCAGTAAACCACGACATGTCCCCTTCTCAGAGTTTCAGGTCAGGTCAGGTCAAGCTGGCTCCGAATAACTCTTGACATAAGATAAGGACATAACCCGTCTTAATTGCGAGCGCCACCATCCAACCTGAAAATACAAATTAATTAGCGACATACAAAATTAGTTAAAAATTATAATACATATCAAGAAGATCATCTGTCCCATATTCAATCTTATCCTCGTCATCATCACTGACTAGACTAATCCTTAATTCCTTACCTTAACAGCTATTTTGATTGGGCTGCTTCTACCGTTGACCGTTGTGAAATTCACTCACTCATCAACCCTTGATAACTATCGACGGTGGGTTAATTAGTTAATTAGTCGACAAACTAAAGACTAAACTAATATCACTTATTCAGTCCTCATCAATCAGTTAAAAAAAAAACACCAATCTCTCCAGTGGCAAAACTGTATCATAAACAAAAACAATCAGTGATTGTCAATCACGCGATCAAGTCAAGTCCCAATTTGGGACTCCCAAATTCCCAAACATTTCCACCAAGTCATATGTAGTATGTCATGTCCCCGGGGGCATGAAATGAAACTGGAAAAAAAGCTGGAACAGGTGAGAGCCGAGATCGACCCTTAATTGATTTGTAACTTGACTTCTAGTTGGATATTCCTATATAACTTACACATTTAACTAGGATTAAGCGATCAGACCTACTTTCATAATTAACTTAAATAAATTTAATTTGCTAAACAATCAGTTCAAGTGGCTTGGCTCATTCTCATTCTCACATAGCCTTATCAGATGTTATTTTATTGTTGGGCTCTCTCTCTCTGAAGCTGAACCATAATGTCACGTCAGCAGTCAACAGAACAGCACTCAACTCACAGCTCAACTCTCAAAAGCACAGATGGACGGTTCACAGAAGATTCTTGTTTTGGTTGCTTTACTTGCTTTCAATACACCTGCTCAATTCAATGCATTGTTGGAAGTTAGAATTTTGTAATATGGTTTGCTATACAAAAATGTGTAGATGCAAAATGCAAATGGTGGAGGTGGTATGGTGAACGTGAAGTGAAGGTATTCGTATTTCATATTACTACGTGGTGGGTGGTCCCTTGTATGTATTAGCATTGTCGATCATCAACATCATCACCATCACCATCTCATGCATTTCGTCGTCTCGTATACTTTGTTTACCCCATTTTTGTCGTTGTTCTGTTTGTTTTCGTGCAGTTTATAGTCCAGTCGAAGTCAGAGAGAAGTTCATGAAATGAATCAATTTGACAGTTCATATTCGTGAAATCATTAGTTTTTGTAATGTAATCTCTTCTCCCTCCTGTTTTTGTAGTTATATAATAATATAAATATAATTCAGTGACTGACGAAGGGTGAGCCCATGTGATTGATAAGCCCATCTTATCACTTGAACTAGTCACTGTCAAAGTCAAGTAAAGGTAATTGGGGGAAGTATTTAATAGTTCATGGTTAAGCAATCAGCTGTCGTCACCATCATCTGACTCTCGTAAGTTGTGAGTACGACTAACTAGCAGCATCAACGCAACTTGACGGTTTGTGAATCTAATTAACTAAAACGAAGGAAGTACAGCTGACCGGACACCGGAAGGAAAAGTTAACTGGCTTGGCTGGACGACTGACGGCTCGATAGCGTAAGTTCTAGTTCTGATTGCATTAGTTTTAAAAGAAACTAGTTTGGCTTTAATTAGTGTGTGCACCTGTTTCTTTTCTAATTATTGTGAGTAGTGAGTAGGTCGTCTCAGACGTTTTTTTAGCACCTGCACAAGTGAAAGGGGTACGAATTTAGGAATAGGTGACTTTTGACTTTTGTTTGGGAGGCGTGGCTTATCATGTGCATGTCGTCGTAGAAATCACTAGCATGGCATCTGCCAAGTTAAAGTTTAAATTACAGCGTGATTTTTAATTATTTTGGAGGATTTTCAGGTGACCTGCGGAGATTGTTTCGCAGGTGTAGCATTTTTTTTATTTAGTTGGTTAGTCGGATTTTAGTTAGTTGAGAGGAGGGAGGATAGGAGAATTATCAAATGCTCAAATTTTAGCTAATTATTGCATTTATTTGGAATGCCATGTAAATAATCAAGAAGGATTTGGAGTGGGAGTAGTTCTCTGTAAGTTCAAACTAGTTCAAAGTTAGTAATTAATTGATTTATTTATTGAATACAAAAAGAAGAAAGTTCATCGCTCTTTCTTATGCATCCAAGCAAATTGGGCATATTATGTGGTATGTACAATTGTTAATGTATTTATCGTAATTAATTTAATTTTTTTCCTTATGTCTGTCCCTGACTTATAGATTCGCCCTTCACCCTTGCATGTATGTCCTGCGTTCACGTGGAGGGAGGTGAAGTTGCTGAGAGAGGAATCACGCCCTTTGTCCGGTCTACCAGCTAAACTCAATTCCTGTTCCACTCCACTGGTTAGAGTTCCAAGGTAAAGTCATCGCTGAGTCATTGGGATGGAGTCCTGGAATAGCCATCATACGGCAAAATACTTCTTTTACTCCGCACTTACATTTTTTAACAACTTAATTTGATTGTTAATATATGCCATTTATCTTATGCGCTATTTGTGTTGACATTGACAGATTAAGGACTCCTAATCTCTGAAAAAAGCTGCAGATTGCCGCAATCTCTGTTTGTTGCCGTACTCCTTACTTGCGATTTCGTTTCAACTGCAATACAGACAAGGGAAAGTGGACTCATTGCCACTGCCAAAACGAAGAGAAGCCCAACGATCACACCACACAAAGGAGGAAGGAAATCTGTACATAAGAAGGGGTCCATGTGAGTTGGGGTAAGGAAAAGGCAGACAGCCATAATATCATGACAAAGACATGCATATAAAATGGAATAAAAAAACGTTAAGATAAGGATAAGCGTGCATGAGTAATCCATAAAATACTGCAGAGCCCACACATATGTGTACATTTCCTAATATTCCTGATCCTTAATAGAAGAGACATATGCAACTTATGACTTGGCTTATGAATTTCTCTCCCTTTCTTTTCTGCCTTTTCTGTCATGTGTGTAGGTTGCCTTTTGTGCCTTGTGTCCTCGCAACACCTCCAGAAGAAGTATTCTAGCTGACATTGGCTGAAGGTGGAAGGCAAGCGGAAGATTTAGTTTGTATTCCTGGTAGAATCCTAACGAAGACGAGATAGTTCTTTTCTTCTGTTCGTGTCTGCACTTCTACTAACCAAGGTGAAGGCGATTTGTAGTTACAAAAAACCTTGTTACTCGAGTAATATTTAATTTCTCAAAAATATCATGACATGTCCGTAACACTTGTCTGATAAGTAATGATAGTTAATTATTATTGTTAGACGAATAATTATATTTATAATGAAGGGTAGAATTTGATAAAGACTGGTTAGTAGATTTTGAAATAAAAATCTACGTGTTATCCAGTGTTATTGAAGTTATTCTGTAACCAACCGTTTTTCAATTTCGGGGGGAGGAGAAGGGGCAAGGGGGCGAGGAGAAAATCCAAATTGCTCATTGATTAGGTTTTCTTGTTTAGGAATATGACACAGTCCGTGGGCCCGTCTTACTTTTACGAAGATGAAGTGTACAGGGTTGGGAAGTCCGGGGATGTGGAGTTTGGGATGGTCACTGAAAACTGGGAGATGTACTCGAGCAGCGACGAAGAAGATATGCATGCGGATAAGGTGCTCCCAGGTCAGGTTTGTGTAAGCTGGTATCCCAAAGGGAAGGAGGAGGTGCTACCTGAGGCTAAGGTTTGACCAAATAATAAGCAATACTTTGCACTTTTATATTATAATAAAGTTTATTATGTTTATATGTATGGTGAATGAAATAATTACCCAAAAAAATAACTCCATATATAACTTTAAAATTGTAGGTAAAACTTAGTGCCAGGTCCCTAATGCCAGGAGACGTTGTACGTCGGCTCATCGCAGGAAAAGACACGCAGAGGGGGTACTGTAGATCAGTGAAAGTTCGTGCTGCCGTCCAGGTTGTCGGAACCAAAAAAGTCATTCCTAACATTAGCGCATCCGATTTGATACCTGTGCAGGTAAATATTCCTTCAAGTCTCCTTTCTGTATTATCAAATTATCATTGATAAGATAATTGAATTTTCTTAATCGAATTCTCAATTCTTGTTCCTGTTTAGAAATTGACACCTGAAGTTGCTGTCTACTTAGACACTTGGATAGGCATAATTCGTGATATGAAATACAGACTTCATCTGAAATTAGGCGACAATTCCACTTGTGAAGTAGATAGTACAAGTATTTTGGAACATTTCGAAGACGTCCGCCGGGGCTTTGATAGCTTCAACTCGTCTGAAGTTTTCTACCCCGGACAGAAGCTGAGAGGACCAATGAGGTTCCTCAAGGGTGCTGACTGGTGCTACTGTTCCGACGACATGAAAAGAGCAAAAGACAGGAAATATGTAACCGTGGTAGTCACTGATGTTGTTCCATCATCGATGGTGGTACAGTGGCAGTGGCAAACTCCAGAATGTCCACTAGAAGCTCCTCCAGAAAACATCGAATGGCAGAAGAACCCACCTCCAGATACAGTGAAAGGAGAAACGCTGAAACGTGTCAAAACCTTAAATCTGTTTGAGTCTTGCACTGTGCAGTTGGGCGATGTAAGCTACTATACACCCAAATCGGGAGATGTCTTCATTGAAAAGGTGTTGTGGAGAAAGTCGCAACCTCTCTCTAGTATCATTGAAGCCCCTTGTGTGACACCTAAAATTTCCGGACGGAATATGGAGGATGCCAGCAAGGAAGTGAATATATCCCCTCTGAAGAAAGAGCAAATGCCAAAGAATGAGAATACGTCTGAGGGTGATGTCCCAATTTCACTGGAAGTAGTCAATGAGTCTTCTAATCATCCCAACTCTGAAGCGATTGAAACTTTAGACTCTACTGTAGTGGCAGTGGCAGACACAGAAAAAAATAATAACAACGCTCCGAAGGTAAATTCTGGTACCACAAACAAGAGAACGTTACCCAGACTGTCAACCAAAGCTCTAAGGAAGAAGAAGCTGAAGAAGGCACGCCCTCCAAGTAATCCTCCTCCGTCTATAGTACAATCACTTGCTTCTCGGGTGGTTGTTGAAACTGTGCATACCAACGCTCTTGTTGATGTTGTTTGGCAGGTTTGTTTTAAATTACATAATTGTTACTGCTTTAGATTTTTGGATGTGTGTAGCTATCATTCATTTTACAATGACATAATATGTTTTTAGGACGGAACTTATGAAGAGGGGATCTCCAGTGTAGAGCTCTACCCAATTCACCACTTAGATGATCATGAATTTTTCCCTGGAGACTTTGTTATCCGGGCAGACTCGAGTGATCCTAGAACGTATGGCGTTATCCAGCGTATGGATCACGCAGAACGAGTTGCAGTTGTCAAATGGTTTGAAGCATATTCCTACGCTGGAGAGCAGAAGCCGAAGGAGTTAGAAGAAGCAGAAATGTCCGTGTTTGATATCAAAGACCATCCTGACTTCAGATTCAGGCCAGGTACGATAGTGATTCGTGTAGCTAATCTTGCTGGCCAGTCATGTGGTGCCGGACAAATCATGGATAATTATCCCGACGGGCAAGCACGAGTCTGGTGGGCTAACTCAACCGTGACAGCCTGTTGGCCTCAGGATTTGTTTCGATTGGGCGAGTATGACTCAGATGAAGGTGAAATATGGGATGATAACGGGGCTAACTCCGATGTCGAAGATGGAGAGGAGGAGGAAGAGGATGATGCAGCAAGCGACTCCTCTTGGGTAACGGAAACAGAAGAAGAACTAAATGAGTCACAGGCAGGTCCTGAGTGCGCGCATCGGTATCAGAATATTGGGAGACTTATCGATAAGATCCAGAGTACCTTAGTGAAAACTAGAGAAACTATTGTGGCATCGGGGTCAGTTTCAATTGAGAATGGAATTGCAAACAGTCCAACGGTTGCAAAATTAGTTAACAACGACCAGCCGAGTCTTACAAGGAAATTATTACTCATCTACAAGGACTGCCAGTATGATTTTTTAAGACATTTCTTAATTGATTCCTTTGTAAATGAAAATTATGCTTCTTTTATTACATACTGAATATTGACTTTTAGATACCTAGACAAAATGATGGGAACGAAGTTCTTCGACGTGGATGACCTCAAAAATTGGTACAAGGGTAAAGAAGGCGTCTCTTCAAAATCGCTTCGAATGATTGAGCAAATCTCCCGCATGTTTGATATTCCTGCCGATGGAAAGTCAGCACTAAGAAGACTGAGTGTGAGTTCAGACTATCAATTATCCCTGTCAGCGAGCGAGCCCAGGCTACTCTGCACAAGTAGCTCCCATTCATCCATTCCCTCGGCTTCAAAAGAGGAGTCAGTTCCTGCACCAGAATCTACGCCTAAAGAAGTCTCCAGCAATAATGAAGATATCTTCTCGTCCCCTGCCACAGGAGGGAGTAACTCGAATTTCTTGTCGTATGAGCTGTGCTCAATAATTTTGAATAAGTTGCTGAAGGTTCATGGGGAGTACCAGAAGAGATTCGGATCTGGCGTTATTGTATCCGAAGAAGCAGCTGTCCCTGAGTATGGTGCCCCACCTCAGAAGAAAGTTAAGGACAAGGAGGTCGAGGTCATAGGTCAAGTGCATTCTGTTGAAGTTGAAGATGAAGCTGTATTGAGTAGTGACGGTGAACAACGTAGCAGTAATAGTGGAAAGAAGATTAGTGGTGTTGAGGTACAAAAAGCAGGCATAATAAAGGAACTTTTCTCGAGACTATTCAAAGGTGATTGTGTTAATGGTGGTAATTCTGATACTGGACAGACCAAAGATGCTGCTTCTTGTAGATCCTATAAAGTAGAAGTAGACGTGACTGCCAGTGATCCTCAAGCTTTCGTCTCGCAAGACACTTGCCCATCTAGTAGTGCCACTGCTGATAGTGATAACAATGCAAACATTAGTTCTGAAGGCGATGGCCCACAGAGCAATTTCATGGTAGGAGAAGCTGTACCTGATACACACAGATATCGCCTAACCACACTCCAGCCCCAGAATCAAAAGTCATTCGTAAGACAAGTACAGAAAGAGGTTACTCTCATGAGAAATTCTCTGCCGGATGGGATTTATGTTAAATCATTTGAAGAAAGAATGGTAACGTCAAAAATAAAATAGAATTTTAACTATGAACGGTAAATGTGATTGTATTATAATGTATTTGAAATGTCTATCGTGCAGGATTTATTTTCTGTGATGATTCGTGGCCCGGAGAAAACACCGTATGAAGACGGGATCTTCTTTTTTGATATTCAACTGCCCTCAAATTACCCGAGCAGTCCACCTCTAGTGCATTACGTCTCCTTCTGTACAGACCGACTGAACCCCAACCTATACGAGGAAGGGAAAGTTTGTGTGTCTTTGTTGGGGACCTGGAATGGCAAAGGGACGGAAGTGTGGACTTCAAATAGCTCAATTCTACAACTCCTTGTATCCATTCAAGGTATGCAATTTTCACACTAAAAATAATAATAAAACAATTATTCTGCGTTGATAGTTGATAGTTGAGTCAAAGATTCAAAAAATTAATGATATTGTTTTTATTCCGACAGGCCTAATCTTGGTGCCAGAGCCGTACTACAATGAAGCTGGTTACGAGAAGCAGCGTGGGAGTCAACAAGGGATGGAAAATTCTCGCATGTACAACGAAATGGTTTTAATTAAGCTTGTCCAGTCCATGTCAAGAATGCTGATAAATCCCCCAGCTCCATGGGAAAAGGATGCAGTATCACATATTCAGAAATGTGGACCAAGGTTTTAAAGCTTTAACAAATCTTCGAGTTTAAATCTGTGGCAGTTTGGTACTTTCTTGATAATAATGTTTGATGCAATATTCGATTCTTTGCAGGATGGTGGAAAGATATAAGAAATGGCTCACAGCTTCAGAACGTAAGCGAATTTTATTTTTATTGAGCCCATTTGATTATTAATGGAGTTCAATTATTAAGTGTAGTAAAGTAGTAATCTATATGAGTATGTTTGTATGGCTATATATGATCTTTACTCTTTTCTTTTGTCTTATTTTCAGAGCAAGAACTAGATAAACAACCTCCCGGCTCACTGCCCGAATTCCCGTTATTGCCTGTGTCTAAAGGCTTCTCAATAACGCTCAAGAAAACCTTGGACAACTTTGCGAAACTATGTGCCACGAAGCAACCGTCTTTTAGTAACTGCATAAGCTCCCCCACTCCAAATGAAGTCCCGGTCCCTAATCCTTGATAGCGTGAGGACCTTATTTAATTAGAATAGGTACTGATGCAAACATTGCAGTCGTAATCGCATGTTTCTATTCAGAATAATATGTGAATTGCAATAATTAATACAGTTCAATACAAACTTTACTGACAAATTCCCATGTAGAGTAGTTGCAGTCTCGAAAAGATCCCAAGTTGATATCAAGTCGTCATAAACAAAACATTACGCAAGCTTTCTAAATTCCAATGCTATTTAATGTTTAAAAGGGAATACCAAAAAGTACTGCTGTGCAGAAATACGTACTATGTTATTTACTAAATCACCCGTGTTCTCCAAATAAAAAAAATATATATTCTGCGAAGTTTACATTTCAAAAATTCGAATGTTAGGCCTCGATTTCGTAACTATTAGTATATGTTTAACTACATTTGCTTTCGCGGTCACATCAAACTGCTTGACCTATACTATTATAAAAATGATATGAAGACAACGATAATCACAGATAAATATAGCCAAGATATATGTAACTTGCACGTTTTCAACCCAAGAATATTCATGTTTTATTTGTTCGTAGCTCTTCAAATTCAGCAGACCACCTTGTATTGAATAAACCTTTCCCGTCGTCTTTAAAGAAGCAATGTAATCAGTCTAGAGTATCGTCAATATAACCTTAGTTAATAGAGAAATGAATAAAAAAATATTAAACATATACGTTCGTTAGTTAAATAGCCGGATTGAATTTTGAATGATATCTGCAGAGTGAGGAGACTGAGATAACCTAAATTAAAACTTTAGAGCTAGATGATGATACTATCTCCACGAATCCCATATGAATGTAAATCAACTAGGAAAATGCCATACAATCTCTTGTCGCATTTATTTATTTATTCTTCATTATTACTATTACTTATATTTATGTCCTCTTCTTGTGAATCATCAGTCAATGTCAATATGTAGCCATATTATTTAGCTGCCTATATTTAATTTTAACTATACTTGATGTATTTATTAAGTTATTATTATATATTTAAAAAATATTAGTGATAATATGTAAACTACATTTATGTAATCTCAAAGTACACACACCTATGGACTATTTCTGACTATTATAATTCTCAGTTCACACTTGATTTTATGTCGTCCACTTATCTTATGTTATGTAATTTCATTTATATGAGCAGCATGCTTATTTATGATTATACCTTTAATTTCTCTTGTCATTAATTTATCAACTTATCAAATAATATTTAGTTTAAGTAATTTAACCAATTTGAGTCGTACATTCATGATGTCATAATATTGGTCTTGTGAGAAGAGAAGTTTCATGCTGGAACTTTGGAAGCTACTAGAAGAATAAATTAAGTTGGTCAAAATTAACAAAATTAACCGATATTTAAGTAACTAGTTAATGCAGTGCAATAATGATTGATTAATGATTACTTGCATAAACAGACAACAGAGATCACCGTTCCTTCAGCTCCTTCTCTGGGGTTGCCTACCATCTGGGGGCACACTGAGATGGGCGCTATTACATTTGTTTACTATTCATGGATTCTTTGTATGGAACAGTCCATTTCATTGCTCTCTGGCTTTGGGTGCTTTGACGCTTGCTATTCTTCACAATGTAAAGTAAATGCATTGCAAAAGCGTACTTTTTTTTTGAAGCAAGCCATTATACAACTTTGCATCACTGCCCATGTTGCATTTTTTGTATCTTGTCAGCATTTGGCATAATATTAATCATTAATCATCTTGACTTGACAGGATTGACATTATTTTTAGTTTTATCATTTTATAGTTAATTTGACGGTTATAGAGCAGTCGTAGTTAATTAGTCTATTATATTTAGCGACACCAGCAGCAGCAGTGAAGTGAAGTTCGGCGGAAACGGCTAATTTTTATTTGGCAGCGCTTGACAGAGGTAAAAAGAAAGTCACTGAATGCGAGAATAATTATAGATGATAACCGAACCGGTTCTGTAATTGTCAGGATTTAAGGCATTTAATTTTAACCTTAATTTAATTTAAATAATTTGTAGTTACAGGGTTTACAATTGGAGGAACCGGTAGCATAATGGAGAAGAGCACGGAGAGTGAGGCGGTGAAATCGGAAGGTCAAGACGTGGAGGAGAAGGAGGGTGAGGCTACTGCTGCTGAAGTGGGAGGGTCGCCCTCAGTGGGCGGAAATGGAGTCGGTGATGATAAGGTGACGAAGGCGGGTGTGGATTTGGATCCAGGTGATGATGATGCGGCGGAACGAGATAACCCGGATGAGGGTGATGGTGAGGGCGACACCCCAGCATCCCCTCCTGGTGAAGACATGTTTCGGGAGGAAGAGGAGGCTTCGATTATGGAAATGGAGGTGGATGACAGCAATACCGGGGATACGATAACGAGCAACCCGGAAATAGACTTGGGATCTGCTGCAGCGGCAGCCACAGCGGTTATCATCGAAGAGCAGGAAACAGATAAGGTTGAAGATGAAGAGCAAGAGATTCTTATCGTCAGCACCTGTTCCCAAAGGGTGGAACCTGTAGAATCCGTAGAGTCTTCAGTTGTGGCCCCCAGTTCCAGCTCATCTGAAGGGAGACCCCCGATTGAAGAGATTGCTGAAGATGTCGTTCAAATGCAATTGGATGATGAAGTGGATGCGGAAGTCTCTGAGATTGCATCGCCGGGTGGGACAACTCCTGCTGTGATTGACGAACCTTCGTCGGTGGTGGAGTTGGTGGAGCCGGCATCCCCGGATTCGGAGCAGGGAGAAAGTTATGTTGAAGCAATGGACATTTCTGATGACGTCGCTATTATTGAGAATCAGGAAATAGCTGAGCCCACCCCGGAGGTCTTGTCTGGGGAGGGAGAGCTTTCTGCCCCGGAAGTGGAACAGGATTTGATCGAGCCAACGGAACCTGAACCTGAATCCGATTCAGTTTTTGAGGCTGAGCCGGATGAGTTTTTGCAGGAAGAAGACTCCATGACTTCTCTAGCGGATGATGCTACAGAAACCGATAAGGAAAACAATGTGGTGGGTGACGCAGTGCTTGCGGCTCTGGTGGGTGATGATGATAATGATGACGATGAGACTTATCTGGAAATTACTAGGAGGAGGATATCTCAGGACAGGGAAGGAAATTGTTACTGGTGAGTTTGTCATATGAGTATAGGATAGGGAATCTATTTTATATGCATTTTATTTAAGTTTTGAATTTCTGAAAATTGTCCGTCTAATTGATTTTAATGAATTTAATTAAATGATGCAATTGAAATTACCTATTTTAGTGGGAAGGACAGAAATTTTAACATTTCCGAACTGTTGTGTGCATCATGCTATCGCTGGCATCACGAATCTTGCATCAGTTATCAGCTCGGAAAATTGGTCCCATTTACCACCAACTATGTATTCACTTGTAAAAATTGTTCGCCTACGGGTCTTGAGTGTTTCAGGCGGAACCAAGCACGTAAGTTAATTATCGTCCTATTTGTTTGATGTTTTTGTTTTTAAATTCTGTAACCAAATAAGATTTTCCTTAATATCGAGCATAATTTGATTTTTAGAATTTAGCCAAATGTGTGTGACAGCACTAGCTAATCTGACTCAAGCTTCCGTAAAGGACGGGACGAACATAAAATTGTTCTCCAAGGATAGAGATATAATT
This sequence comes from Pseudosinella alba, assembly GCA_034700485.1. Lineage (NCBI taxonomy): Eukaryota > Metazoa > Arthropoda > Collembola > Entomobryomorpha > Entomobryidae > Pseudosinella > Pseudosinella alba. The sequence continues at coordinate 23,938 of JAQIXQ010000042.1, forward strand.
CCGTTTTTTGAAATGCATTGGGAAGCACTCACCACTACCACAAGGAGGCTTACCCAGTCGTGGCATTCTACTGTGAGTAAAGTAAACAAGCCGATTTTTTATATCAAACAAAATTAACCCTTAAATTATAGGACATTATGTTAGCGACTAAAAATATTTAAGAAATAATGTTAAATTGTTAAGAAAAACTGCACTATAAAACGTTTCTTGCAATTCAGGTTTCCAAAACTTTAATCAAGGATGCCGGAGTAGTTTATTCGTGTCAGGAGGTTCCTGGTGACGAGTTTTCTCCGTATTTTGGCCTTGTATCTGATGATCTAACACTAATTCGCCCAAATTACGAAGCAATGATTAAATCTGGCCAGTTGAAGATTACGGATTCGCGAAGTAAGTTTAAAATGATTAAATGATCTGGCATTCATGTGACCTCACCGCATGAATAAAACTAACATAATAATGAAATGATTGTATTTTTATTCAGATTCTTCATCTGCATTAAGGGGAAGAGGGGCAAAACGGCGAACCGTAGATTCAACTAATTCAGCACCGAACACCGTCGCTAAAAAGCCGAGGGGGGATACATTTGGCCCGAAACCAGTAATAGGACATGGCTATCCCACAGATCATCCTTACAATAAAGACGGTTATAGGTACCATCTCGCTGAGCCCGATCCCAACGCTCCTTTCAGACAAGAATTCGACGAGAGTAACGAATGGTCAGGGAAGCCCATCCATGGCTGGTTGTGCAGAGTGGTCAATCCACCATCCGTTATATTGGCGGTTCATGATAGAGCTACACAACTGAGGGTTTCTGAGGATAGGTTGTCTGTTACAGGGGAGAAAGGCTATTGTATGATTAGGGCAACTCATGGAGTAACGCGGGGGTCGTGGTATTTCGAAGCCAAAATAACGGATATGCCTGAGGGCTCTGCTTCTCGCATTGGATTCTGTCAACAGTTTGGAAACTTACAAGGCCCCTTAGGATTTGACAGATACGGGTACTCTTGGAGGTCTCGTTATGGCACAACTTTTCATGAAGCTAAAGGGAAAAGTTACGCTAAAGGCGGTTATGGCTTGGATGACGTGTTAGGATTTTTGATTGTGATGCCAGAGGCAGATTATCTTCCTTCAGTACCAAGATCCTTCAAGGATAGGGTGAGTTACACCTTACGTTGAGCATGCTATGTCTTATGTACTGACCATCTACTTCTATAAATTAAAATTACGTAATTAAATTTTGTTTGTTACAGCCCCTGGTTAAGGTGAAATCCCATTTATATTACGAGGACAAGGATGAGCCAAGTGAAATGAATAAAAGAGATCTACGAAGCGGCTCAAAGATAATATGTTTTAAAAACGGGGTTTACCAAGGTGTTGCATTTGAAGACATTTTCTGTGGAACTTACTATCCTACTATCTCCTTGTACAAATCAATAACGGTCAGGGTGAACTTTGGACCTGATTTTGAGGCTCCTCCAACCGACCATGAATACCGCGGGGTAAGAGTTTATTTTACAAATTAAATTAAACCGTTCAGCTTAAAGTATTTGTTAATTATACCTAAAATCTGCTGTTCAGCTTAAAGTATTCGTTAATTATACCTAAAATCTGACTGAAACTTAACTTTTTTTGCAGATGTCTGAAAGGGCTGAAGAGCAAACAATAGAACAGACTATGGCAGACCTATTGTACTTGACGGAGAATGATGGTGACCTTCGATTGGACAATGCGGTGCCGATGCCGTTATAAATGCCCCGCGGGCATGGCTTACAAATGATATTATTATCCCATATCTTCATTATTTTTCTTATTGATAGTGACGTGATTATGTTGTTGATTATGAAATGGTGAAGAAATTAACAATAAAGCATAATAGTAACCTATTAGTTCATTTAAATGCGTAAAAATTTATTTAAGAAACCCACACCATACCACAGATAACTCTCCTGTAAAATCATCATACAAGACTTAATTTAATGCATGATTAAAAACTCAATACATCAGAATGGTCCAAACCCACGAGTACAATCAAAACTAACAACTTCATCTGTAATACTTGTCACTAACATGACGATGAGACCTCCTCCACTACTAAACCAAAAGTTAATTATTGTAAAACAAGAACTATAACTTGCATAGCGAACTTATATAACTACCCTCTCATATTACACGTTATTCTTTCTTACAATTTTAACTAAGACCGGCTCTATTGTCAGTTGTAGAGCAGCAGGTGCCGTTTGCATAATTCATTTTACAAGGGTAATAAAATGTAATTCTAGATTTTTTTACTGAAATGAAATGACGAGAGACATAACTAATCTACTAACATATAATAAACTTTGTAAACTCTTGAGTTAATTAATCATTAAATTGTACAAAAAAAAGGTAGAAAATAATCCTCCTACTGGCCAGCATTAGCCTGGCGCCGAAGCAAGATGTAGATCTTTTCCTTAATCCATTCCTTCGTGTAGGGAGCATAAGTGCTCGTACTTTTCTGATAGCTGTTGACAAAAGAAAACAAATTGCAAATTAAAAAATATAGTTTAATTGACTTTAAAAAAAACTTATTTACTGAAATTAGTGCAAAATAAAAATGTAGGTATATAATTAGCAGACTTACACTAAGCAAGACAAGTCAGCCAATTGGTCAATGAAGTCAAACAACTGAGAAATATCATAAGTGATCGACGGCTGCTGAGGATTCTGACGCTTGAGGTGCTCCTCGTAGATCTTGCAAACCCCCTCCATGCACTCGTTCACCGACTCAAAGTCACTGTAAGTCCGGGTCTCCGGCTTCTGCCCGGGTTGCATCAACAGGATTGTGTGAGACTGGAAATAGAACAATTTAAAAAAAGCAATTATAAAATAAATGCAATTTAAAACAGTAAGACCGCCCCCGGTGCCCGTTCACCGTTAGATTGACTTTTAAAGCACGCTCTACATTTTACATTCAACAATTGACAATTTAATGGCTTTGGAAATTAGTGATATTGTAAAATAAAATTTATCCATATTTGGCTTACCATTTTCGCACGTCCAGCAATTAACTGCTCCCCTCCTAATTAAAGTATCCGCTCCGGTGTTCGGTGCTGTTTGCAAGCTCGTTCCGACCTTCACCGATGCCCAAGTCAAGTTGCCGAAAGAATCTGAAAAATTCAATGCGTAATTAAATTAATTGTACCAATTCCGTTTTAATGCCGGATCAGATTCATAAACCATATCCTCCAACCTAAAGTTCATTAGTTAATTAATGCCACAGTTTAATTTAAAAAGCTCACCTGAAAGTTGGAAGCTTCTTAATTGCCCAGTAATCCTCCTTCCAGCAGCAATTAAAACCCTTCAAACAAAAGCCAAACAGAAACTTCACATTAGGTAAATTATAATTGACAAATACAACAGTTAAAATCCCGACTGGTTTTAATTACTCACTCAATTAACTCTTTTAACAATAATTAACTCCAACCCAAATAGTGAATAGAAGAAAATCTTCGGTATTGTGATCCAGTCCAGTCCTCAGTGCAGTCAAAAGATCCCGAAATCCCGATCGAGGCAGTCCAACTTCCTTCCTTTCCAATTCTTCCTTCTAATTTCTAAACCCAAACAACACACATAACCAGTGCTAGGCAGAAGACAGAAGTAGAGTGCATTTTCAATACTCTTCTCTCTCCCTTCATATTCCTCTCCTACGACTTGCAAAAGGACAAGACAAAAGTGCATTATTGTCATCGTCTCCAATCTCCTATCCTATCCATGTATGGAAAATGCTCGCTCGCCTATCCTCCCAATGTATAACCCGAATCATCGATATCAACATTTTCCTATCCTAGCTATGTATTGGATGAAATACAAAAAGTCCAAACTTTTTTTGGTGCATTTGACTTGCCTTCCTTCTCCTCTCCTTCATCCTTCTCCATCCATTTCTAGCTCTATCCATCTCTCAAACTTTTTGTTTACTCAATGGCTTATCGTGAATGCACTCATAAGGCATGAATTCGAATCGGAGCCGCAAACTGCAAAGAAAGAAAGATGAGATGAAGAAGATGAAAGTAAAAAAGCATGTTTGGGTGCTTTTGCGTGTGCTCGTGTTTCTTTCTCGTGTTTTGCTCAGTGCAGCGATAAATTAAATTGATTATAGTTTTAGTTAGTTAAATGAAAAGTTGTTCTTTAATAAAGAATCTTTATCTAGTTAGTCAAAAGTTGTGATCGTGACCTTTGACATTCTAGACGACTGATAAGGCTGTACCGTTCTGGGACCGTTCATCCTTGTGGGGACTGTACAATAATTCCAGCTTGCATCAGTTAGTTAGTTTGGAACTCTGGTTGGGCGGTTGCGGTTACTTCAACTTTGTTTGGGGTCAAATGGAGGGGGAGGAGTCATTCCAAATTGGGTGCCGGAAGCTCCACCAGGGGATCAATACGAAGGATGCCTTTGCAAACTGCAAGATAGACGACTATGCCTTCTTGGATGAGCTAGAGGGGCGGACCCAATGTCCGGAGTGCTGCAAGTCCAGGAAGTTCTTTTGCTACACCTGCTACATCCCCATGCCCCCGCTGGAAGGTCAGCTACCTAAAGTCAAGGTCCGTTAACAATTAAAGTTAATTTAAATTCAATTTATCATAATCGTGGCCATTCCTATTTTCTTTTAGTTCCTTAACCTATTTTTATTTTTACTTTCCAGCTCCCAATCAAGATTGACATAATCAAGCATCCCCAAGAAATCGACGGGAAGAGTACTGCAATCCATGGGTGCATCCTGGCCGCAGAGGATGTCAAGATTTACACTTATCCTGATCTGCCTGACACTTCTAAGGTACTTACAATTAGACGTACATGCAATAAAATTGTAATCTTGAGCTAACTGTCTATGACTGATTAACTAACTATTTTATGCTGATTTGATTTGAATTTCAGGCTGTGCTAGTATTTCCGTCCGATGACGCTGAAGACGCTTCCGAGTTTATGCAGCGTATCAAGGAGGAGAATCCCGACAACCCATTTCCCTACGAGAGAATAATCTTCGTGGATTCCACTTGGAACCAGACTTGGAAAATTCGCCATGATCCTAATATAGTTCGTAAGTGAATTATTTTACTGACAAAATTTAGTAATTGAATTTTTTTCCAGAATGGTTTGTTTGCTTTTTAATTTTAATCAAAATATCTTTTATTTCCTTTCAGATCTTCCAAGGATTAAGCTAAATGGGATCGAATCTTTGTTTTGGCGTTATCAACGGGGGAATCCCATTACTTTCTTGTCTACAATTGAGGCTGTCTATTATATGAATGTTATTTACCACAAGCAATTTGTTTCTGACAAGTATGAAGGGGAGTATGATAACTTGTTATTTTTCTTTCGTTATATGTTTAACAAAATTAGGCAGATGTATGACCCAAAGAAGTTGAAGGCTTATGCTACACGACCCTATCTCAGAGAATAGAAAATGTGTTTTTGTATTTTAAGTCGAAAGGTTTATATTTTCATTATTTCCAGTAAATAGCAATCAATTCTTGGGACAGTAAATAAAATATACAGTCAATGACGAAATTCATTAAGTGACAATTTAATTCTATGTGATATTTGATTAATGAAATGCGAGAGCTGGCAATTCAAGATTTTGACAAATTATATGTAGCTAGCTTATTTTATTTCCTATAATGAACACATGTATTACAAATTAATTTTGTTTGACTTAAATACATATTATATCTATCCGACATCCGACTCAATTTTATTTAGTAATAGTTCGATAAATAGCAGTCATTTCATCTCGATTTAACGGTTTCAAATCAAACCCTTTCAGAGTGGGCCTTCCTTCAATGTCTTTGATACGATCCATCTTCTTTTTCAAGTTATCCCGCAACTCATTAATTTCCTTGTCCAGCTTTTCTTGATCTGAAATAGAGACAATACAGTTTTGTTTTGCTTAAATGTACTAATTGTAAATAACAATATCTAAGAGTTTAATCACGATTTCAAAAGAAGGGTACACCTCAAATCCACATTACCCACCTTTATTTAAAATTGTCTCAACGGATTCCGTCTCCAATTTGAAAAATGTACTTCCCATAACGATCCAAGACTTCTTCTCTTCCTGTTTTTTAAGATGGCGCAGCGCTTCCCGGTTCCCATTCCTTGTCCTGTCCAGGTCGATAATAGTCTGCCGATCTGTCAGTATATCTTCTGCCGCCTCTTCCAGATCCGTCAGACATGTCACAATTTTTGCAGCCTCGGCCATTTCCAAAGGTTACGTTATAAGGAGGCGAATTCTCTTCTAAAGTTGATCTCTTTCCTTTTCTCCTTGCTCTTGGATTTAGCTGCGTCCCTTCTTCGAACAGTTACCTCTCGTTCAAGTCTCTCAGGCCCTTCAACGGCTGCGGAATCAAAAGGGCCAAAATGAGTTATGCGTGCGGCTTTCTTCTCTTTCTCATTACCTACACCCAGCCTGTTTCTTTTTAATACTGTTTTCACGGGGAATTTATGCCCCTGCCCGTCCGGCCCCAGCCCACTATTCTTATCCCAACCCCCTTTCACCATCAACTGGAAACCCTTGTTTGATTCCGGGATTCCAAAGTGAATCTTATCATTTCCGAACTCGGCGGTGCTAACCAAATGGGCGATGGACCTCTCATGCTCGTCTTGCAAACTTTCATAGGCAAATCGGCAAACTTCACAATAACGCTTTGAGCTCCCAGCATCATGGTCTGTATCTGGTACGTCCGAGGCGTCACCACCACTTGTTGAGGTTGAGGCCCCTTCCCTTTTCTCCCGTTCCAGTCGCTTTATCCGTTCCCGGTAACAGGCATCCCATTTTTGTATTAGATCGACCACACCGTCTTGTCTATTCTTCCTGGCTATATCTAAAGCTGTGAGCCCCTTCCTATCTTGAGTGTTCCAAAAGGCTCCATTTTGTAACAGGATGGACACGCAGTGAACTGCCCCCGCACAACTTGCCGACATCAACAGATTCCATCCATATTCATCGACGTCATGGACCAGATAAGGAAAGTCCTCCAGATTTTCTTGAAGACGGGCATGATCGTTGGCTTCACAGAAGGACATCAACTGGGAAAGTTTGGGCGGCTCCTTATCCTCCTCCTCATCAGCCTCCTCAAGCTTGACAATTTTGGTGGTGTTGGAGCTGGAACGACTGCAACTGGAACTAGTTGTGGGCCCTGCTGAAGGTGCCTCACAGTTACTGGTGCTGGCCGTCGAAGGAAGATTAATGATTTCCTGGTAAACTCTGCTCACTTCTTCCCCAGTCAGGGTCCCGGTCCTTGGAGGTAACCCTTCGGACCTATCGTCATCGTATGACACCACCTCATCCTGTAGGCTGGGCCCTTGGACAAACCTCTTCAGTGGGAACATGGCATAACCCCCCAACAAAATTAAGTGTAGTGATGATAAGTGACAGTAACCATTTGGCACTTACTCAACCGGAATGGGACAATCTCTCCAAAAGGTCAAAGGTCACGGCCGGATCTTATATCCCTCAAAAGGTGTTCGACTGATCACAGATGAGGTGACCTCCGTCATCCGAGAGGGACTCCACTTCTTCCTCTCTGCTCACTTTTCTCACTTTTGGATTGCTTGGCTTGCGACGCAACAACCTGAAAATGAGAAGAAATGAATGGACCAGGTTAATTATAATAATTAAATTGTTTTTAACTGTTCATTTAAAATAAAATGAATTTTAATTGCTAATTAATTTATCGCTGCACAAACCTCAAATAAACAGCAGAACTTCAAACAAAACAACAAAACCGAGAATGAGAATGATCTGATGCATTTACTCGTCAGCTAGATCAGAATCAGATGTAAATGCATCGTTCTTTTAGCACCCATTCCCGCCACTCTGATCACTCGATGGTCATGTGTGAATGCGTAACCAGTAGCTGTGAATGTGAACTGTGAAGCTAACAAAAGTCTTTGTTCATTTTTGTGAAAGCGTCTAAAAAGCTTCTCCTAAAAAAAAGCATGAAATGTTGATGTTGAAATATGAGAAGCTCGGAATCTTGAAAATGGAATGTATTAATGCTTAATTAGTGATTTAATTAATTAACTTTGGTCTCAACAGTTAGCAGAGACAATGCTCGTATTCTGAATCTGAATGCAATAAAGTTAGTTTATTTATATTTATGTATCTGCTACAAATTATGCATTTAAGGATGCAGATTTTCCGGGAGCATTGCGAAATTGCGAATGATGGTCACATAACGGTCCACCCCACGCAGGAACTGGACTTCATTGATAAACTCATCATCCACATGGGCCACAGGAGGACTTAAGGGGAATGGGGCGATCCCAAAGACTGGGATCCCAAATTCTCGAACATAGCGACCATCAGTGGCGGCGGGAAGGATGTGGGGCTCGCATGAAATGTTTCTTTAAAAGAAGAAGCAAGAATGAAAAGGCACATAATTAGAAAGAGAACTCATTTACTTGATGGAAAATATACTAAACTAAATATATTGTACGAACAGTTCACTACATGACTGCTGAAGGTTGGTCCACCACGGGTTGGTGTCATCAATTACCGTCCTTCCAGCCTCCATGGACTGCAAGATCCAGGTCACTGTGACGTCGTTGGGGCTGGTGCCTAGTCGAGCTTCCTCTGTTATATTTAGGATCATGTTCTCCGCGTCAGTGAAGTTCCAGTCAGGACGTAACAGTACTCTCATGTCAAAGGAAGCCCAGAGCTCGTTCGGGATGATGTTGTCTCCAAATCCACCCTAGTTAAATAGAAATAATAGTTAAATTCCAACTTCTCAATCTCAATGTAATTAAAAATCATGCTTAAATAATAAATATGTTGATGTGCATACTCCCATTTGGACTAGATTGATTGAGGTCAGGTCCTCCACTGTCACATTCGGATCTTCCAGCTTCCTGTATTCCGATTCCCTGTATTCCATCAGCTTGTCGATTACCACTTGGAGCCTCTGGCCAGCAGTGTACTGGGGAAAGTTGGAGGCATGGCCGGCTTCACCCTTGGCACTGATGTTAAATTCTATTGGAAATGCATGTTTAAATTCCAGTTTCAGATCTATTTTCTACGTGAAGTTTGGAAAAAGTAACTTACGCCAAATTGATTTCTCAGCGTATGTGACTGGAACAACCGTGTCACTGTTTTGTGGAAAGCCTTCATCAAGATCAACCCCCACATTAAGGTTTTGAAACTCTTCCGTCTTCACAAAGGGAATCATCCCGTATTTGCCTCCAATTTCCTCACCTAGAAAACAGGACAATATAATTATAATTATAATCAGTTCTAATCAGAAACAATGGCTTTGGTTAAGTTTCAAACTTGTATTTTACTTGGCATTATTGTAAGATGAATGGTTCTCAAGGGTTGAAAGCCAGAATCTTTCAACCTACGAATGGCTTCAAGTTCAGCGATAGTGGCACTCTTCATGTCACTCGCCCCTCGGGCAATGATGTTACCCTGCTCATCTTTATAAGCTTCGTATGGGGGATGGGTCCATTTTTCCTAAGTAACGTATGGCAAAATTTGTATTTTGTTGGACATGCTTTAGGTTTCGGTTTCACTGTCCGTGCCAAAAGATGATTTGAAGCAGGTATACTTACCGGATCAGCAGCGACGACATCCATGTGCGAATTAATGAGGACCGACTTCAGTGCCGGGTTGGTGCCATTCCAAGTCAGCCAAAGAGCAAAATCGTTTCCATCCCCCAGGTCAAGATAATGGAAATCCAGGCCAATGTCGGCAGCTTCTTCCCGTAACCACTCCACGCATTGTTCTGAACAAAGAAGAGGAAGTTATGACATGAAAGAAGGTCGCAGGTTCGCCCCAATTAAGTATATAATATGAATGACTTTATCTGTATTAAGTTAATTGCCTTGTCTTAAAATGCTAATTTAAATACATTATTCAAAATCAATAATGCTATGCCACTTACCATAACCTTCATGTGGAGTTGGATGGGCGGATTGAAATCTCAAATACGTTCGTAATTTGGTTACAGCGGGATGCTCTTGATTTGCTTGAGGATTAGGCAAACCAGAACAATGCCCGACCACTGCTGAGATAATTGAAATAAGTAGCAACCAATTCATCTTTGTAATTAATTGTCTTAAGGTTTTTTTAATCAATTGAAAACGTTGTTTCAGTACGAGTGTGGATTGTGTGGAAGCGGATCCAAATTCCAAACTAATATTGTGCTTGAATACAAAAAATTTGTTGTTTGAAAGTCTGTCTGGATGGGAAGAAATTGGATTAAAAAACTCCATTTACATTGAACTAAAGTTTTAATCATGGAGTGCATGGCATAATAGAAATGTATAATAGGTAATATGTCATTTTTACACCAAGATCAGACCATAATCACATCAAGTTTGAAGCTTGCCTCAGTAATTTAAGACAATATGGCTTTTTATCATTTATCTCGTTCAAGAGTTTTAATACTTCCCAGAACGCAGGCCATGTACATAATTGATTTGAGTTAATTTAATGATAAATGATAATATTATGGTAAAGGCAATTGATTAATAATTTAGGTAGCATATTGATAATATTAATATCACATACTCGTGTACTGTTTACGGACGTACTAATGTTCTCTTCTCAGAAATGAATGTATCAATTCGTCCAGTTCGCTGATAACGCGTTAATCCATTAATCCTCTGTTTGAGTTAATTTCCAGATTCCAGGGATTGTATTTTTGTTCATGAAAAGTTAAAAAACGGATAGAGACACCCGGACAATTGGGAAATCTAAAGCCGTTAATTGGCTTCGATGAATGTTTGTTACAGTTGCCCACATTTGTAGTTCGGGATTTTTAATAATGTATTTACTACATAATTGCTTTACTAGACAAATCCTATATGACTATGACGCAAGGATCGTGATAGTCAGGATGATGAATTAAGGTTATGGCTCATCAATATCAATATCAAGTTAATAATGATTGATCCTAGGATCCTAAGCATTGATTAGCCAGAAAAATGATTTCACGGTAAATATTATTGGATTTCGATAAAATATTACGCTGTCAGCCATGTCATGTTCTATTCTAAAATGAAAAGCGTGAATCCTCTAGTTCTCCATTTCTACCAACTTCATAGCATGAATTTTCAACGGGGCAATATGAGAATGGTAGCTACAAATACATCCTTTTACATTAGTTACTACACACAAATAAATTGCGGAGTCTGGAATTTTATGTTAGTTAATGTATGACATATAGTACAGCTTGGAGCTGTATCTAAAGTTAAACAAACTACATCCGCTAAGTAAGATTCAGTCAAAAAATATCAGATTGGCCACTTCCAAGTTCCAACTCCAACATTTTATAACGCAAAGAGCTTTCTGCAAACTTTCCTTTGTTCATTTTCGCTTTTTCTTTTGTGTTCAGTTCATTTGTCACTTCTTTCCATTCCATTCCATTACAGATAGTCCCATTATTGGCCATTAGTTCCACTACTTCCACTCCAATTTATTTCCATGTTCCTGCATTTACGTCTTACGTGTAGAATCGGACGGGACTTTGACTAAACTATAAATATAGTCATAGTCCTACGTGGCAAATGGATCGGCTATGCATTTATTTAATGCATTGCATAAATATAATTTTTGCAATTTGCAATTTGCAACGTAACATAACAAGATAAAGCAAAAAGCAAAATCATCCAAATAAAGCATTTCCTTTTCTAGACTCAGGTCCCGTCTTTATGTTGTTGACTATGCAAGCTCTCGTAACGAGAGTCTCGTTTCAGACACGAACCAAAACGTTTTTACATGTTTGCAATTTGTACTCATTTCATTCTCCAATTTTTAGTCCATATTTCACCAAATGTGAATGGGATATTGAAAGTTCAGTATTTTGTTACTGCCAAGTGCATTATTTACAGTGTTGATTTGACCTCCTTTGACTAAGCAAGTTACGTAAATAAATAATTCATGATGGCAGTGAATTCTAATTAAAAAATGGAGTTTACTAAATTGGAGGCCTTGGTTGAGCTATCCTCCCCAACAATCCCAGTGAGCCGGGTGATCAAGACAATCACGGACAACTTGGAATCCTGGAAGGTGCTGATTGACTCCTTGAGCCGCCTACCTCCGGGGGGAGGAGGAGGAGGGGATGATGACAAGGACGGTTTGCTAATCGCCCTGGTTAAGGTTTTGGGGAAAGTGTCATGTGAGGATGCGGTTACTGTGCTGGAAGAGGATGAAATCGTCTCTACTGGAGCAGCTGCAGCCAGTGACGGAGGGGGAGGGGAGGAAGATGAAGTTTCGAGGGAGGAGCTGGCCCGGGTCCTGAGGACAGTTTGTCATGCGGAGCTCTTCAGTGTTCTCACGGGGAAAGCTGCAACTTGGAGTATGACAAAGCGTTTCAAGTAAGCTCTAGTATTTGGAGCAAATGATATTTAAAACTCGCTATATAAATTAAAGATGTCATTTTTTAATTAATTACATAATCATTAATCACATTCATTGTTTGGTTTAATTTGTTTTGTAATAGGGATGAAGACTGCAAGCAGAGGAATGAAGAAATTCTCACCAGTTTACACAATCTCTGTCAGCTCCTAATGCAGATAATGCCGCTCACCGCCAAAGAGTCATGTGCAAATTTGGTGCTAACAGCCATCGGGATCCTGAGCGGTGCCATTGTGGAGCTGCCCCAGGTCTTGGAAGGATTTCAAAACATTCAAGAAAGCATTTCCGAAATGAATCTAGAGATAGAGAATGCGAGTGTGAAGAGGAACTATGGCTTTTCGCAAGAACATGAACGCCTGCTGCATGAGCGGGAGCCCCCAAGTAACTTCCGAACAATCCCAATCATCCCGACAATCAAGGAACTTTTGGAGGATAAATCCCCCTTCCTGAGACCAAATTTAGTAAAAGGCAACTACAAAGACAGCGAGCAGTACTTGGATGTCCAATTCCGATTACTGAGAGAAGACTTCGTACACCCACTGAGGAAAGGCGTGGAAAATTTCTTAGAATCCAAGTAGGCAACTTTTTAAGAACTTAATTAATTAATTAATCAATTAATTATTTTATTATTTCGTATTCTAAAAAATTATCTAACTTCGTATTACTATCGAATTTCATATTACTTTTGCAGAGAGAAGTTCATGAATTCTGTTGGCAGGCGAGGTCTCAGTGACGCAAATCGGAACAGTAGCGTTCGGCTGTATAACGGGGTTGTATTCCTTGAAAGGGTTGTTTCTTCAAGTGGCGTATCTAGTTATTTATTTAAACTACCTGCAAGCTTAGTAAACAAAGTAAACTGGGAAAAATCCAAGAGGCTACTCCAAGGGAGTCTGGTTCTACTGACCTCCGACCTTTGCACCACTGCCATCTTCGCTACTGTTTTGGCCCCATATATCGATCGGACCGGTGAGGACTGGAGCGCAAGCGAAAATGAATCACGGCGCGAGGAAATTAGCCGAGGAATACTGAGGGTTTCTATTGAGGATGGAGCAGAATTAATTCAATCTACAGCACCCTACGTAATGTTGGAATGTGAAGCATTTTTTGAGGCCTACAGGTAGATGCATTACAGCGCATTTATTTTTATTAAGTATTTAATTAAATGACGATGAAACATATTTTACTTATTTTACATATGAAAACTTATTTTACTCCGTAGGTACAACTTAGATATTCTTCAGAAAATGAAATTGGCGGAATTTCCACTTCAAAGATTCTTTGTTAGTCCAAGTACGTCTGTCCCTGGATCTCCATCATACTTCTACAAAAACGAATTCTCCAAACGACCAGAAGAGGAAAATGGGGATGATCTGAAAATAAGGTTGCCGTTCGCATCAAAACTTTCGTCAACTGATGGACAGATTTCCAATCATAAGCCATGCTGGGTATCTGTAAAGGATACTGAATCGTGGCCTTCGCTCGAAATCCAGCAAAATATGGGGCTGGATGAAAATCAGTATAAAGCTTTTAGAGCAGCAATAACATCGGAATTTGCAATCATACAAGGACCGCCAGGTAAAACAAATATTTCTTTGACAATATTCTTTGCATTATATAATTGACAGCGGAATGTTGGGACTTGTATGTGACGATTGCCGATTTGGTACTTCGATCGCAATAATTACGTCTTTATGTACGTTACTTACAGGGACTGGAAAAACTTGGATAGGGCAGAAGATTGTTGAAACCATTTTGTTGAACAAAACCTCTAATCGTGCGAAGGAAGGATGTTCACCAAACACTCCCATATTAGTCGTTTGCTACACTAATCATGCCCTAGATCAGTTCTTGGAGTTATTAAATCATCGCAATGGAGTCAATGTGGTTCGGGTAGGTGGCAGATGTAAGTCGCAATCCTTGCAAGAATGTACCCTTGCAGAGAAGCGAACACGCTTACAACATAAAATATCTGAGTTTCATCGAATAAGAAGGAACTGGAAAGCTGGCCTGGAATGGGAATGCACGGATGAATATGGAGATATTGATGAGTACTTACTTCGACAAGAAATGAGAGACCGAAGGTATGAATTGCCTCCGGTAACTGAATTGATGAGCCAAATGATGTCCCAAAAAAGGATACTTCACCAAGCAAATGAATACGTGGAGGTGTCAGAATCTACTCTTAAAAGAGTGCAAAATGACTTGCAAAATCTAACGTCGTTGAAGGATATGATACATTTTTATCATTTGGATCGACGCGTCTGTCAGTTGTTGGAAAATGCAGTACCGAAGACCCTGATAGAGCCCTTAATGATTGCGGATGCAGCATTTCTTGGACTGAAGAAAAAAACATTTCGTGAAGTCAACTTTAGTGCTGAAAAGCATTTTCAAGTTATATTTCAAATCAGGACACCCCACATTGATACAGAAACATCCGGATATAATGCTGTGACGCCCACTGCACCATTAACTCAATCAGACAGCAAAGTAACCGTGCAGCAAACCAAAGAAGAGGAAATTGACTTCAACGAGCTGATAGAAGAGGACGAGCAAGAGCCAGATATAGATGATCTCGTAGATAGCGATGAATGTAGTGAGGATGAGGAAAACGTGTGCCATCGTTGCCTCGAATTCCCAACATATTTGTATCAGGAAATGGATTACACCCTTGAGGATATGTTTAAAATTCGACGTAATGCAGACATGAGAGGCGCGACTGCATATCATCCTGAAATGGCGCAACCTGAACAAAGACCTGTATTCCTTAAATCTTGTAAGGACTGCATGGAACTGAAACATCAGCTTGACAATGAGACTAATAACCGTATTGTCACCAGGAACGTTCTAACTTTCCTGTCTCTCGTATTCGAATATTACAAAAGAGGATTTCTGGACCTTCCGGATATTTCCAAATATTTGCAAGAAGACAATAATGCTGATGTTATGCCGTTAAAGAGAAGAAATCCGCAGACCAAGCTTTTAAAAATGAGTGAGCGTTGGGCATTATATTTTCACGTAGCTAACCAGGCAATTGAGTTCTCAAGAGAAGTAATCCTTGATCTGGAATCGCAAGTTCATGCAGCAAGGCAGAGAGTAAACTCTGAACGGCATAAAGTGGATGGAATACTATTAAATGAAGCAGACATTATTGGAATGACTACGACTGGTGCATCAAAGTATCATGATTTACTGGAGATCACAAAACCAGAAATTGGTAAGTATGCCATTTAATTCGTTACGTAACTTAACTTATTTAACGAAATATTCCACCACTTAATTTAATTTTTTAAATAGTAATCATTGAGGAGGCAGCAGAAATACTGGAATCTCACACAGTTACATCATTAACATTCCATTGCAAACATCTTGTACTAATTGGTGAGAACAGAAAACAAAGGCGGATTTATGGCTTGATACATAATTGAGTGTAATTTTAGTATTTATTATTTTATTATGTATATTTTAACAATAATTGAAGGTGATCACTTGCAACTCCGCCCAAGTACTAATGTGTACCACCTAGCGAATAAGTTCCATTTGGATGTTTCGCTATTTGAGAGGATGATCAATAACGATATGAATCTCTGGAGTTTGACGGTAAGAGTAATCTTCATTATTAAAGAAATCATTGATATAACTTAAGTTAAGTTAATGAAGAACAATAATGCATGTTTGATTTCAGACACAGCATAGAATGCGTCCCGAGATTGCTGATTTAATTGTCGGGCCAATATACCCCGAGTTGCGAAACCATGAAAGTGTATTCCAGTTTCCAGACGTACGAGGGGTAACCAAAAACGTGTTTCTGATTTCGCATGACGAAAAAGAGGAAGAGGTAGGATCAACGTTCTTATACTCACGACCTTTTTAAGAGTTTCATGAGTTTTAATAGGAAATTATGTAATGAATATTTGCGCAATCCAATGATCTTAAATTTCCAGGATAAGGACATGTTGAGTAAATCTAATGCTTACGAGGCGGATTTTATCACCGCCTTTTGCTACTATCTTATTCAACAAGGATACGACTCTGACAAAATTACCATTCTGACAACATATACAGGGCAAATGTTTCTTTTGAAAAAAAGGATCAACAAGGAATGCGAAAATGTTCGAATTACATGCATTGACAACTATCAAGGGGAAGAAAATGACATAATTCTGTTGTCGTTGGTCAGAAGTAATGACGAAGGGCGAATTGGATTTGTTGGCGTGGACAATCGCATATGTGTTGCACTGTCCCGGGCAAAGTAAGACGAAAATTTGATGTAGCATGTAGAGCTTCTCCCGGAGAAAAATTTGCAATTAAATGTATATTTCATTTTCTAAATTTTCAGGCATGGATTATTTATAATGGGCAATATCAAAAGTCTTACTAGACGAAGCGGTACTTGGAAGAAAATCCACGAGAAGCTGATTGACAAGGGTAATTGTGGGGATAGTCTTACCCTGCGATGTCAACGACACGGGACGGTTACCCGGGTTCGGCACGGAAATGATTTCTATCCACTGGAGCTGGGAGGCTGTGGACTGCAGCCTTGTGATTTTAAATTGGATTGCGGGCACATTTGCGTCCTAAAATGTCACGGATTTGATCAAGACCATAGGCAGTACAAATGTAAAGAAAAATGCGAAAGACTTTGCGTTAAGGGACTACACCCCTGTGGTCTACAGTGTCATCAGAAATGTCTCAAATGTGAAGCCAAAATCATTATGGAATTGAAGTGTGGACATCAGAAAGAAATGAATTGTGGCGAAGACCCAAACAATGAGGCTTGCGAAGTTATTGTATCAAAGATCCTACAAAGGTGTGGTCACCAAGAATTGCTTCCATGTCACGTGAATGACAAATTGAACAGTTGCAAAAGGAAAGCCAGAATAGTGTTAATATTTGGCTCTATCAAAGAGGTGAACTGTCACCGAGACAAGAAATATGGTAAATGTAAGAAAATGGTTGAAAAGAATTTAGTTCCTTGTGGCCACCTTCAGTATATCCAATGCTCCACAAGGCCTGATAAAGCAAACTGCCTTGCTGAAGTTGATTGTGTTTTTTCGGAATGCTCTCATGAGGTAAATGTCAATCATTAATCATCATTGACACCATAACTGCTTTTTCAGGATTGACTTTGTTCTGTTGACTTTCTCTAAATTACCTATTATTTTTATTGTGAACAGAAGAAAATGTTATGCTGGAAAACAAAGACTGCGAAATGCGAGGAGCCATGCAATGCGGATCTGAAATGTGGACATGTCTGTCGTTTATCCTGTCATGTAAATGATGATGACCATCATGAAAAGTATCTATGTCGGAGTAAATGCCAACGCCAATGCGACGCAGGAAGTAATGTTTTAAGACTTTATTCCCTTATGCAATACCCGGATATTCGCATATTGAGGTAAAATTGTGCTAATCAGTCATGTTTATTTCTCCCTACATTGCAGAGCACAAATGTCAATCCGAGCACAAATGCCATTTACCGTGTCCACCTTGTTCAATGGTTGTGAAAAAGAGCTTGCCATGCAATCCCGAACACACCGGTTTTCTAGCGTGTCATGATGACGGGAAGAACTTCAAATGCCAGTTTCATGTTGATCGTGAATTAAATTGCGGTCATGTTATCCGCATGAAATGTGGGGATTCAGTTGAGGTGGAGGGGAGACATTGCCGTCAAAGGAAGCTGATGAAGTGTGCTAAATGCAATCATGAGGTATGTACTTATCGTTAGCATAGTTTTATGTTAATTTCCTTAACTTCGGATTCGGATGTTTTGGGTTCAAAGCGCGTCCGTCTTTAAAAAGCATTTAACTTCCAATTTGTTTAGAGATACGTACTCTGCTGCTTCGCAAATAGTTTGGGATGCATTCAGCAAGGATGTGGACAGGCATATCCTCGATCTAGATCCTTGAATAAGAAGTATGAAGAAACCAAATCATTATTACCTAATAATAATGTTCCTATTGATGCCAGTTCCGGGGATGCCTATCTTTCGCTTTTATTTGGGGATTAAAATACTTATGTATCATATTTGATTTTAACAACATGTTTAATAATAATTATTGGTGCAATTATGTATCTTGCATATATACTTAATTTCAAATATTTATGAAAACCTAATGATTTACAAACCCTTCCATTCACCTTTTAATTGCTTTATTTTATATTACCCCTGTCAATAGAATGTAAATATTGTGAGACGATTTTGTATAATCAATATACGATTTCTAAAATGTCCAGTTCTAGTAGATTCATTTAGATTTGTCCGAAATAGTATATTTTCCATAGCTTTTGTTCGGGTCATACGGCTCCTATATGAATTGAAAGTAAATACAGGGAATATAAACTTTTTACACTTACAATTACTATATATCTACATAGAACAAAAAATTGGCACAAGTATTTGTTTTTAACTTACCCATCGAGATGCAGGGAAAATGTGCTTATTTCTTTCGTACCTAAAATTGTGAAATAGATTTGGTAAGTAAGGAACAGTGTATTGCGTACATAATATAATATGCTAATAAATAAATAATTCTAAAAAGCTTTTTGTGTTTTACCAATTCCTGATTAATACTTTCCCCGCATGCGAATCTTCTTTCTCCAACCTCACATCACTCGTCATTCTTACATCATCCCGGGCGTGAAAGGCGAAAAGTGGGCCACTTTTCCCTCGGGCTTTCGTTACAATAAGGTCATAGAATGAGTAGTGGTGTGGAAGAATCAAGTCCTCTTTAACATACCTGCAAAATAAATGAATATTCAAAACGGTTGTGGTAATAGAAGTGACGTTCATTTTCATTGCATAAATCGTTTTTTTTTAATTGTCACTAAAATCAGAATAGATGAAGTTACATTAGCTGATCCGCTGTCACCGTCCTGAGCTCTCCAAATTCACTCCTTAAGGATTCCAGGCATCGCTGGAGGAACTGGTAAATTGAAGTACCCTTCGATACAACCAAAGTTCTACGATGGCCTGATCCATCCCAATAACTGTAGGTGACCTCCATCTCTTCATTTTTCAGGGCTTCTTGTGCCGTCACCCATTCCTTTAATATATACAAAAGATAATAATTCATGCTTCAAATAATGCCCCACTGGAAAAAATTAAATATTTGACAAATTCCAGTTTCCAATAATTGGCAAAGTAGTGGAAAGGGATTTCACACACTACACACCTGTCGCAATTTCTCTCTCAGCCTATTTTCCTCTTCCTCCCGTTCCCTATCCGGCAAAAAGCTGGTGTCCACATCCGGGTTCTTCCCAATTTTCTTTTTCTTCTCGGGTGGGGCCCCTGAGGATGAAGCTTCCGGGTCACTGCTGTCTCCGGCATTATCCTTATCATCATCATATCTACCTTCACCTTCATCATTGTCGCTGTCATCATTTTTGGCAGGACTTTCGTCCTCCTCCTCTTCCTCCTCGTCATCATCCCCAAGGAATGAGAGGGCACGGATCTGCTTCGTCTGCAACTCCTTCTGGGCCCTTTTGGCAGCCAGCTCCTCCTTCTTTCGCTGTTCCTTCTCCGCCCTTCGCTGGGCTATCCGCTGATCCCTCTCCTTAATCACGGTTTCCTGCTTGGCCCTCATCTCATCCAGTGTCACCAGACCGATGGTGGAGCTCTAAAATCATCGAAGCAAGCCAAATGACATTATACATTAGAACGCATTTAACAATTAATTAATAAAAATAAAAATGATAATCATTTTTTTAGGTACCTTCAACTGGGCCTCCACCGCATCATAATGAACGGCAAACTTATTCTCCATCTTGTCCACCTTCAGGTCCTCCTTGATCTTGTTCTTCCGGAACTCCACTTCCTGCTGCTCCTTCTCGCGCCGCTTTTGCAACTGCATCGCTCTCGAACCCTCACTCGCCGCTCCTTTGTACTGCGCCATGGTCGATGCTGGAACTTGACGATCACTGATGAGCCTAAACTTTAACTATATTTAACTAACGAAAATATTTTCGGACAGGAGACAGAAACCAACCACAAATGACAGACAGACCACACAACTTTCTTAATGAAAGGTCCGTTAAAAATCTCTCGAAATTATCTTTATAAAAATAACTACCAAACTGGGTACGGACCAAACCAAAGTGTGTTAAAACTTTAATTATAACTATTATTAACTGTGTTCATTTAACTGATGTTCTCCGAGTTGTTCTGTCTGACAGTTGATTTTTCTAGAATGGAGTTCGGAACAAACTTCACCTGATCAGTTGGTAAACATGAGATATGGCCTATTTGTTTACAACTGAGCCTAGACTGGGGCCAGGTGAGAATGCCGAGGGAGAACAGTTGTGGTGAGCCAAGCTGATCTGATGCAATCTCAAAACATCTTGAAAGAAGAAGTCAAAAGTGATTTGGAATTTGGACATTTGGATGATTTTGATTTCCTAATTTTAGTAATTTTACAATTAAAAGTTAATTTAAAAAAGCTAACTAAAAAGCTAAATAAAGTTATTTTTTTGTACAGTTATTTGGAGTAAATAGGAAGAGTCCTAATTTCAGGAAGGGGGAGTATTTAACTGATTTTGATATTATTTAGGAAAGTGAAATAGTTAAATAGAAAAGTTATCATCAGATCATTTGTAAGATGTCAACATCCACCCCGAAGGAGCCTCAGTATTCAACCCTTTTACAACAGCTTGAGATATCGCTGAAGAGGGGGTAAGTTAATTTTTGGGGGAAGGGAGAGGATGAAGGGCTTTTAGGTATTTAAGTTAGCTGATTTAGTGTAGCAGTTAAAAAAATGATAATGAAGTGTCGTCTCATCCCGGTTGTTACATGTTGTTTATTTGTGTTGCATGAGAAAAGTGCATTTTTACCTCGGGCGTCACTAGTCACTTGTAGGAAAGTGCTTTTAATGAAGGTGATTTCAATTGGAATGTTAATTAATGATATGTTGATGAATGATGAATGTTTATTTCTTTCCAGGCGATATGTCAGATCCCATGAGTTGGCCACCCGGACCCTGCGTTTGGCTAAGGAGTATGTCCAGTCCGACTCTTGGAGGAATGCGGAGTAAGTTAATCATTAATGGAAATGGAACAGTTAACATTGACAGGCTGTCTTTAATTGAGGTAATGAATGATTCAATGATTGGGATGGAATGGGATTTAAAAAGTTTTTCTTAATTTTTCCAGAGAGGTCATGCAGTGGCTGGAGAACACAGCGGATCGACTAACCAAAGCTGCCGTGTCCGAAAGTGCCCCTTCCAATGTTCTGAAAAGGCTAATCAAAACTGTCCAAGAGGATTTTATGACAAGGAAAAATGTACGAAGACAAATAGTTATGATTTTTATTTAAATAATTTAACTGAAACTAATGCTAATGCTTTTCCAAATTCCAGTCCCAAATCTGGTCTAATTGTTTATGGTTAATCTGAATTGTCTATTGTAGAAGGGTAAAATTCAGGCGATTTCGAGATTGGATTCCGATGCCAAAGTAGATTATACCGAGGAACTGCCCGACCTTAAATCCGACATTTTAGGTGCTATTTTAGATTTGTCATCGGAATTGGAAAATGGGTAAGTCAAGTCACGGAAGTCGGTATAATATTCAAGAACGATTAGTAGACTGATAATTTATACCTAATCTAAATTATTCCAATTTATCTCAGCGCGGATAGCATAGCGGAGGATGCAGAAAAACACATTAACTCACAAGAAGTAATTCTGACAATCGGCCGCTCTCGGACAGTGGAAGCGTTTTTAAAGCGAGCAGCTAAAACTAGAAAGTTTGAAGTAATTATTGTGAAATGTGGACCTTTCTATCAGGTGGTAATTCTAATTATTATAACGTTAAAATAATGTCTGAACGATATTGATTACTGCGAATTTGGCAGACTAACTGAATCATTAAATAATAATTCAGGGCAATGAGTTAGCCAAGAGCTTAACTAAAAGCAAAATTGCAGCAACTTTAATTGAAGACACAGCAGCATTCAGCCTAATGTCTAGAGTGGACAAGATCGTGATTGGAACTCATACCGTTTTGGCAAATGGTGGGCTCAAGGCTGTAGCTGGAAGTCATCAAATTCTACTTACAGCAAAATACTTCAATGTGCCGGTAAGTAGTAATATTGCCGATTTGAGTTTATTGAAAATGTTAACTCGACTGTTAATTAGTTCGAAATTAGTATATGTTGTATAAGTTATGTATATAAGCTTAACCTATTTTGATTGAATTCTAAAAATGTTTGTCAATATTTTTTTAGGTTCTCGTGCTGGCACCATTGTACAAGCTTAGCCCAGAATATCCAATGTCTGCTGAAATGAAAATAACAAACAGATTTGTATCGCCAGAAGAACTCATTGACTATAAGGATGGAAACGTAATTGAAAATGTGCAGGTTTATGCACCTGTCTTTGATTATGTGCCGCCGGAACTAATTTCCCTATTCATCTTTAACATGTAAGAACAAAAATGTAACTTGCATAAATGATTCTAATTAATTGAGGAGTAAGCGATTCAAGAGTTAATTTAAACTTTTTTTTACATAGTGGGAGTCATGCCCCATCGTATATCTACCGGATGCTACACGATACGTACCCCCAAAGTTAGCTTCATAGTGCAGATAGTCTGATATAAAGTTTGTGTTAAAACTTCAAACTACGAATTGGATCGACTGGCTAACGAAAAATAATTCCGAATAAAGAAGAGCTGTTATATATGTATAGCTAATTTATTACAACTTAATTTTAACTAACTTCAGCAATCGTGTTATAACTTAACGAGATTAAGCGCACAAAACAACTTAAAATTAACATTTCACTTTCAAGGTACATATTATAAAAGTACAAAAATACTTTACCTCTCGATTGTACGCTGCATGTCGATAAAGACTAAAACTATAAACTATGTAGTTAACTTGAAACAGAGACTTACTGTTAGCTGGAGATTCGATAACTATACAGTTGGGAGTAACCCTTCCTCTTGGAAAGCTAAGAAAGTAGCTGAGATTCTTTTTCATTTGGTAACGTAGTATAAAATATCATCAGATTGCTTGCTCAACATGGAACCATCTTCATCAATATACTGTTCAGTCAATCCATAATAACTCGTTAGAACCTTTGGGTCGAGATCATGTTGGGGTTGTAAGATTCCGTGTTCCTCACAAGTTACCAGAAAGCTCTTCACAATATCCAATTGCAGTAATTGACCTAAAAACAAAAACAACAAATTGTATTGTATTGTAAGATTGCAACTAATCTGCTAGGTTCATATATTATATATGTAAAAATGAACATAATACTAATACATAAAATGACTTACGGTAATTTTTAAACTGTCCGTCAGCCTCTTGAAGAAGAGACATCAAAAGATGATTTTCTAACTTTTTAGATTCCACCTCTTCCCCGGGTGTTGTGAAAGCTGACTTCAGAGAAGTTGTCAAAAATGCATAAATGTCCAGGTAAGGTAGAAGTAGTTTACGGTGAAAATCCATGTACTCAAATGTTGACTCAGAAGTTGTCACCTTCACTTCGTCAGGTACAAACGTAAACCCGTCGATGGCAGCGGAAGCTGCGGTCTTGTCGGTTGCCGGTTCATCATCAGATTCAGAAGACTGATCCTCCCAGTGGTAATTTCTAGACTCGTTCTGTTTGACGAAAATAATGTCAAGTTAGACTGACTATAGTTCAAGCACCCCTCCCTACTAGTTGAAAAAATTAATTCAGTACTGATTTACCGCAACCAAGAAGAGTCGGCCGGCATCGCCCATTGCAGACATTTGCCTCCTTATGGCTGCTTCTGATGTCAGGCATGGTGAATGCAGTATAAACGTGTTGGTGAATACCTGGTAGACCCGACGGCAGTGGGTCATTAAATCTTCGTCCTTGATTTGTATATCAATGTCAAAACCACGAAGGATTGTCAACTCGGTCCCAATTAGAGTAAAAATGGCAGTCGCTGATGAAACCAAATGTAAATAAGGAAATCACAATCACAACCAACGTGCAACCAACGAATAGTCTTTGGAACGAATATTCATCAAGAACATGACAAGCTACAGTCTTACCGATTATTCCCTGCATGAGAAAGTCCGGTAACAAATAGTTCGAAAAATATTCCAGTCTACGGAGACTCTCTATTTGGTTACAAGGTTTTATCTGGCACGTCTCCAGTTCATCGTTCCACTGGCAGATGACATCTTGCCCCAGATATTGCACCTTGAGAAATATTTTAGCAAATGATACTTTTAGCTCCTATTCAAATCAGATCTCGTTTGTTTTAACTTTAAATCTTTCATATAATAATTGTTGATATTGATAATGTACCCCACGATATGCGATCGACTCCATATCAGATTCGTTGATGTCAAAGGCAAAATCTCTTTTGTTGGACTTGACAATTTGCACCAGCCAACGCAAACTGCTCAAAAGTTCATCTAGTGACACAGTAGCACCGTGAAACTTCTTCATTAGCAAGAAGGCAACCAAATGAATAGGCATAACACTGCCGCACTTTCCAGCATCTGCAATTAAAAGAAATGAGTATCAGCCACAGCCAAACTAGTAGACATATATTATTTTTAGAATAGCTGCTGTAAAATCAATCCATCCGATCCCTTACTCACCATAAACAAGATGGTAATTCATAAAATCCAAAACCGTAGCTACATTCACGCTTTCCGGATACAGAGGTTCTAAGGTCCCATATAACGATGAGGCAGAATTCAGAGAGTCTGTTGAACCCCAAGTCAAGTATGTACAATCTCTGCTTCGGTGATAGCTATCGTAATGATTGTCGATGGCACGTAGAAACTTCAAATTTTTCTTCAATGATAGTTCAAATTCCTTTCAATTTCAATAAAAAAAATTGATATTATCTCTTCGTATATTTTCATAATACTCAATGCAACGGTACAAATTCAAAATGGTAAAAAAATATGAAGACTTACCCTCAAACATAGAGGTTGGGCAAAATCAACCCTGACCTTTCCTTTCATATAATTCGTCAATCCCAAAAAATTCGAGAGATAAGCATAAAGTAACTTCAGCGGGTTTCTCGTGGTGGAGCTTTTGGAGACCAGTTCCTTTCCATCCGGAAGTGACTCGTAGCTTACTGACACCGGCACGAAGTAGGCATCTTCAATTTTGTTGTCACGATATTCGTCGTAAATGATGTTGAGGAGTTCCGCTGCAAAGGAACATGGAATATTTATCAACTATCATTCTTATCCAGCTACTGTTACACATTCTAATCTAAAAAAATACATATTATGCTAGAATGCTAAATATACAAACTTACATCCGTAAACCTGTGCAGATGGTGTGCCCGTCCTGGATCGTCCAAGTTCAAGGTTAAACATCAAACTGTTTCTCTTTCGAATCAAGTTACGCAAATAACACGAAACGGCTGAACTGTACAGAGTATCACTAGATGGTCCATCAAATCGAGTCTGCAACGAACCGCCGATTCCGCCATAATAAGCTGCCAGTCTTTTTCTGAAATACATATTAAAGTTCATTATGAGCTCCAGCTACAGAAAATAGGGTGGGGACACACGTTAATTTAAATATTATATAAAGATTTTTTTAAATGTCTATTTCCAAATACCTAGAATTGTGAGCAGAAATAAAACATGGCGTTGGTAGTCCGTTATGGGCCAACACCCACGAAATCAGGGTGGCGTCCCAGCGTGACCGGTAAGTTGGGATGTATATAATTGGCAGCTTCTTGGTGTGAACTTCCTTGAGCAGATCTATTTGCCCTTGATGGACCAAAACAGACTCAAAGCACCAGATACTCAAATACTTCTGGCATAAGTATGCAGATAAGCTACAAAAAAAATAGCCAGATTATCATTTACGATGGAACTATAATGAAAATAATGAACCTACTATTTATCGATAATCAATCATCATCACATCTGTGCTTTTTTCTTGGAATCAAGCTTACCGAATAAAGGAAGCAAACATCCAGCTCCAAACCTTCTTCACCTGGAGTTTTTGAATCACCGCTAATACGTTGTATTTAGTTTCCTCATTCACAGTTCCGCTGTATAGCTACAGACAATTAAAAACAAATCCCAACTATTACATGGCATCGGCATGGATTAAATATGAAAACATAATCACACTCTTATCTTAAACATAACATACCGACAACAACTTCGGATCATTCTCCAGTTCCTTCCAAGTTGGGAGTTGATGGCCAGTCTGCTGGACGGCACAGACGTTCCAATAATGGAAATAGAATGGGAACATCCTGGTCCCGGTGGAGTTGCACCAACCATACAAGGGGGCGAGCTCCCCCGTCATTCCACGCCAAAGACAAGTGCACAGGTTAGGAATGGGGTTGCCAGTGTACCTGGTCCTCGGAGGATTGAAGCAGTCAACCAACCCCAAATGCTTCAAGTCATCAGTTATCGCTAGCTATAAATAGATTACAAAAATGATCATACGAAAAATTAAATAATTAAAAATTGACGAATTAATTAACACTTGTTATAACTTTTAATACTTCAGAAGTTGAAATCTTTTTTACCTCAGCATTTGGTATACAAATACTGCAGCACTGTGGAATGGGGCGCTTCTCAATCGCGTTCGGGATCATGCCGGGCTGGGTCTTGAAACTGAATAGGTTGTTCAAGTTGGTTTCTCTCTGAAACGAAGTAACATTAAATTCAAATTAAATGACAACTCAATTAAATGCCTTATTTTAACTCTAGATAACCGAACCGTTATAATTAATTAAATTGTCAACTAACCTCCAGCATCATTTCCATGATCTGCTTCCGCTTCCGATGATCCCGGTCATTTCTGGAACGCCCAAAGATGGACTTGGGCACATTTAATTGGACAGCCATCTTCTCACCTTATCTTAATAATTCCACACTTCTTTAAAATGTCCCCCGACCCACCCCACCCAAAGCTACTTAACTAACTCCCCAATCTAACTTTAATTAACTAAATTAAATTCTAATTTAAAAAAAAGTAATTTTAAGTAAGTTGTAAGTATTTTGTCGTGACCGGTAAACAACAATTAAAACTGGCAAGTGGCAAGTGTCATTCGATCCAAAATTCAATTCAAATAAATAATCCAAGCCTAATGACTTTTACTTCTAAATTAAACAAATTACTTAACTATTATAGTACTTTCGTCAATTAAATTATAATTACTTACAACTTTAAATTTTAAACAAGAGAAACAAGTGACGAGTGACTTGGTTGAGCACCGGGCGAAGAAGGAAAGAAAGAAGTGATCGGATCGAGCCAAAAAACACGAAATGACAACCAGCCAGTTTCTTTGTCATTTCATTTGTGAAGGAAAAATGCACCCAAAAAAACCCAAACACACATGGCTTGGTTTTCGGGTGCTTTGACTGCGTCCACAGATCTTCGGGGCATACGCAGACCACGTGCATTTTTTTGGCGTGCTTTTGCCACATTGAATCAATCGAATGGTTTCTGAAGTTTAGGTTCAGTCAGTTCACTTTCATTGGTTTGTTTACATTTACTTACTAATTATTAGAAAAATGTTAAATTAAAGTTAGTTAAAAATTAGTTCAGTTAGCAAAGTTGTAGACAAAGCTGTGAATTGACGACCAACGACTGGCTTATCAACATGTCATCATTGTCATCCTGTCTAATTGTGATGAGCTGGAGGCAGCGACTCCTCCAAGTGGGGACTTGCATCATCTCCCGGAGGACCCTCGGGGGTAGAAGGTTCCACTTCCAACAACTCCAAGTTGGGGGAGGAGGAGAAGGAGGAGCTTCCAATGCCCGGATGATGACATCTGTATCAGGCAGTGTAGGTCTAAGGTCATCGATGTCATCTTGCCCGAGGGATGGAGGAGTACATCTGGATTTTCCGAGGTCAGTCAGCACCTTATCTTCCGGAGGGGGTCCATTGTTGTCCGGTGAGGGTGATATGCCCAGACGGAGAAGAGTTGTCAACAGGGGGGCCCAGTTCCCCTTGTTGGGGGATGGAGGGGAAGGGACGCGGACGGTGGCGGAGGAATTTGATACCCAACTTGGGCAGGATTCTGGAAGGCCTGTGATTACCGTCCCGGTTCATCTGGAAAAGCGGCTGGAGAGGCGGATGGAGAGGGAGTCAACAAAACACGCGGAAAGACAGAGGATCCTGGATGCGTCGAGGGAGGGCCGGAAGTCGGTATGAAGATGAATGAATGTTGAATGTGCTAATTAATTAATTTTTTATTTAAGATTTTAGAGTAAAATATTGTCAAATACTGAAATACTAAATTTATTGTTTTATTTTTAGCAAATAGTCATTTACTGTAAAAGGCCAGAGTTCAACCATTACAAAGGGCAGTCATACTCCAAAAGAGGGGATGAAGTGTCCTTGGCTTCCCGGGGCTGGGGTCACAAGAAGTCGGCGGATGATTTCTTCACGTTATTTCCGGGATTTAAACGAGAGGTATAGGTCATTGGATGTTAATTTTTTATTTAAATGAAATGTTTGATGATTTGTCTTAATTTTTGACATTTTTTTTTGCAGTCGCCATTTTTCATGCCTGATGGGGAGGCTCCATCTTTCACTGATTTGGGCGTCTGTGAGCAACTTTGCGAAAATTTAACGAAGCTTGGGATTGAGCAGCCAACGCATATTCAGGTAAATCACTCATTTGATATTTATTGCAGACTAAGAATAAATTATGCAACACGTAGGAAATCCGGAAGTTTACCTAATTGAGTTTGTTTTGAAATAGATGTTCGGAATACCCCAAATTCTGAAAGGGAAGCGAACCGTGGTTGCAGCAGAAACCGGTTGTGGAAAGACTTTAGTTTATTTACTTCCTATGATAAACCAAATCATAGAGGATAAAAGATATCGAGTAAGATCCAAGCCTGGACAACCATCTTCAATAATCCTGGCCCCAAGTCGAGAACTAGCGGATCAAATCTATGTAAATTGAATTAACATTTATAAATACGTTATCATTTGACTATATTGAACATCGTCAATTGTAACAGGGTATATTTACCATTAATATGTGCATCTTACTTATATTTGTACGCAGGAAGTGGCCTTACAACTAACCTACAATTTGGACATAAATGTTAAACTTCTTCAAGGAGGAAGGTTAGCTGCTAAGGCTAGAAATCCGTCAACGTCTTCTGTTGATATTTTGGTGGCTACAACAAATGCCTTGAAAGTATTGACTTCTGCTGGGATCTTTGGACTTGGCAGGGTTCTCCATGTCGTGCTTGATGAGGCGGATACGCTTCTTGACGACTCGTTTTTTCCTGAACTGGTTGGACCATTTTTAAATCATCTTCCGGTTAGGATTGGATTCATGATTTGTTAATCCAGAGATTCTAGAAATATGTGATTTTCATAGATGTTACTAATTTGTAATTTATTTTTTTTTATAGTGGGGCGACTTGAAGAGAGACATTCAATTGACCCTAGTCAGTGCAACGATGCCGCAAGGTTTGCAGTCTACGCTTGGCCAGATTATGAAGGTATTTAAAAAACGATAATATGTATTTAGAGCAAGCGTTTAATGGTTTGTGGACTATTGTGGAGGTTTGACTATGACAATTTGGATTACAGATTGATGACTTTTACGACTGCACAACCCCTGGTCTTCATTCCCTGCTTCCACACGTGCCGCAGACATTTTTACGCTTGAGGAAAAGCCAGAAGTCTATAAAAATCAGAGAGATGGTCAAACAGGACTTCGAAAATAAAGTTCCTGTCATTATTTTCTGGTACGTGAGTTCTGTACTATGTAAATTCGGTTGATATTCAATTTGATGTTGCTATAAATTGTGTTATCTGGTTTGTAGTAATAGAAGCAAAACGTGCGACTGGCTATCTCGATATTTAAATGACGAAGGCTACGACTGTGCTTCCGTTCATGGTAGAATGCCCCTCAAATATAGAGGTGGCCGTGTTGATAGTTACAAACGAGGAGAACTTAATATACTAATTTGCACAGACTTGGCTTCCCGTGGAATTGATACTGTTCGGGTCTGTATCCAACAAATATTCCAATCATTTTGAAACTGCTAATTTTATTGCTACTCAAATCTGATTAATGTTGATTCGATTTTATTAGACTCAACACGTCATCAACTATGAATTCCCAATGCACGTAGCAGATTATATTCACCGGTGTGGCAGAACAGGTCGTGTAGGCAGTAAACGTGGCTGTCGTGTAACTAACTTCATTTCAAGACCCGGTGAAGTCTCAGTAGTTAATGAGATCGAGGTATAAAATCAGTAAAAAGCCTGAGGGAATGATGTTCGTAACATAAATATATTTCAGTAAATAGTAACATTATATTATATTCCCGTATTTGTAAAACAGCTCAGCGTTCGTAAGGATAAATCGCTTAGTAGTGTTGATGCTAACATCAAAAGACTGTTTGGACAGCGTTATGGCGAGTTTGTTGAGATTCAGCCCATTCATGATGAAGAGGGTAAAAAGGGTAAAGATAAAGAAAACGAATCGGATGAATCTGATGATGAACAAGAAGAAGAATCTTCGCAAGTGGGTAATGAACACAGACGCAATTAAATATAACGTAATTATAACAATCTCGCGACAGTTCTTCAGTGACATTGTCAGTAGTTTTTATATGCTTAGAATGTTAGAATAAAAATGAGAATTCATAAAATGGATTCATAAGTTGTAACTTGACTTTATTGCCGTATTTACACATAAAGTAGTATGTTTACCTTACGTATGTATATATACCCCTCTTATTCATTATTACAAATTAGCAACACATTTTTGTAACACAAGTTTTGATATGACTAATAAATAAACTCTTAGATTCAGCAATTGGAAAGATTGATGAATATAAACTAGAATGCACTATCATGTAATGTAATTTTATCTGTTACATATTGTATTTAAAAATGTGGATTGCTTCTTGATCCATTCAAGCCATGTATTTAAAGAATGTATTAAAGTATAAATTCAATAACCAACCTAAACGGCAGCAGTTTGCCAGGTATTTTGAACCTAGGAATTTCATAATTTCAAAGAAAACAACACATATACAACGCGATAATGCTGTAAGCTACTTAATAGTAATAGTGACATAAAATTACGCATTTCACCCTGCATGCGTATGCACAATTAGACATTTGTCTGCTTGCTGCGAAAATAAATTATTAAAGTGAATAAATATAAATACAAATAAATAATGCAATATACGTATACTACATGCAGGTCAACATAAACATCAACTCATTTTGCACCAGCAACTCGAGGTTACGCCTACTCCACTACTGCTCTGCTAAATATTGTTTCCTTCACATATTGTTTAAAATGTTTGTATTCAATGTATTCCATGACCTAACTAAATTCTTTATTTTTTTTGGCAAACGCTGCACAAACCTTGTCTTCTAATCCGAATTTATAGAATTTTGTTGCATTTGTTTCAGTATCACAACATACTCGATGAAAATCGATATAAATAAAACAATCAACAAATTCATCTAAAGTCTATAGATCTAATAGAGACAGGGCAAATAATTTCTTACAAAGTAATTTCAATTCGTTTTAAGAGACGAAAAAGTCTTCAACAATGGAGGATCGATCTATATAAGATGTTCAGCCTCAATTTCAAATGCCTATATTTAAGTAGCTGAATAATCAATAATATATTACGACCAGATCGAGATAATAGCTAGTCCTGGTAGAAACTCTCCTAAACTCCTAAGCTATCTTTTTGTACCATACCGACTTCAACTTTCTTACAAAAAATTACTACATATCACTAAAGCTGGTTCTCGCTCCTCAATTGTACCGACTGACTTGTCATTGGTGTTCTTATGTTAAAGTTAACTTCAATCTTCAATAATTTACAGAGTACCCCCATTTTAACTGCCAGCAAACGAACATTTATAACAAATCGACGCACATATGCGTAACAAGATATTTGTAATAAATATATGTGTACCCTTACTGGTTATGAAATAATCTGTTGTTTGTTACGAAAACAACAATAGCATGCTTGGCTCTTCATTAATTAAACATGTAGATACACTTTAACAGTTTCTACTCTATATCTTAACGCGACAGGAATGAAATTAGTTTCGGACTCAGATTACATTACATATTAGGACATTCACAACGCAATTTCAGCATAGAATATTGTTGGTCATTGTGAGCTATGCATACAACACAATATCTGATCGAGATCAAATAGCACTTTAAACTTTAATTTGTTTTCATTAGCACTTATAATAACATTAATAACTAATACTATTGCAGAGTTGCATTGCACCTTAGACAATTACGTTATCAATAAACTAACAATCTTTACGTAATGTCAATCACCGGTAATATATTTGAAGCTTATTTGTTCTGTTTGTGACGTATTGTTGTGAAACCTATAACTAGGGCTAAACTAGGTATACCTTAAAAGTTAAAATTGTTATAAACATTTTATAACAATTTCATAATTGTGAAGTTCTGGTAGAAAATAAAAAACAATTAAATTACATATTGTTTTGTCGTGTCTCGGTCGTACCAGTAATAAACATTATTGTTGATTTGATTGATATGATTAAATGAGACAAGGAATAATATAGCTTATTTTTATCTTGTACAAATCACAGTTAGTTTAATAGTGTTCTACTTCAAACAGTAGGCTAGCTAGTTGATATTGCAGTAAACGGTTAATATCAATTTAATCTAATCCAAGCTGAAAGTAAATGTTTCGGGTATAGGTATATACTCCAAAAAAAAACATTATTTCCATTTTTAGCACTATCCTTTACATATTTCAGAAATAGTTTTGTATTCGACTAAAATCTTGTGTAACAGCAAAGTTATGAAATCGGTGTGACTAATAATGTTAGTATAAAAATTATTTCCTCATTAACTGCCCTGATCTTCTACAAATTAACTGTGTGGAACTTCTTGTCTATAGGAACGTTTCAGTTTATTGGAATAACTACTCTACAAAACTAAATTATTAGCAAGCAGCAAAAGTAAAACCCAAATTTTAAATTCAGCTACACATAAAATATTTTGAGCTGCGACTCAAACTGCCACTTACATAATATATTTTTCTTAGTCCGATTGGTGAATTGGTTATCCAACTACAATACCGATGCTGCTTCTTCGGAGATATTCTGAACTTCGTCAGCATTAAGTTGAAAACTTCATAATGCATGTCTCGACGTTTCTTTATTTTCACCTACGAAATGATAATAATCCTTGTTTCCCCAAACAATCCTCGCCTCAATTAAATGATGAGGTTCAAGCGTAGTTGAGCAATACCACAAGTATGCTCCCAGTATAACGGACCAAGTTCGCAGAGGTCCAAGAAGCAACGCCATAGTTCCATAGGCCAGCCAGAAGTAGTAGGCGAACATTGCTTGGGCGATAAGACAAACAACACAGGGCAAGTTGTTCATTACAGTTGTAGTCATTATCGAGCCGGTTCTTGAGTCTGGATGACATACAATTCGAAATCTATTGAAAGATATGGAAGAAAATATGTCATCGTATTGTCATAAACATTTGTATGTAGTAAAGAAAGATTTGGATATTAAAATGTAGTGTTTACCTAAAGTCCACGCAATGAGCTACAACCAGAGTGAAAGGTATATGGAACCAAAATAGCTGAAATTTTCAAACAGATACATGTTTCGATTACAAACATTAATTGGACTGTTTAAGGATTCAGAATACATTGTATTTCGTGAACTTTTAACTACGCCCTCACCTGTATGCAACCGTAAAAATAAGAAAAAGCACCAGGAAGTATTGTTCCTTTCACATAGGTCCCCCACGCAAAAGCAGCACCAATGTGATTATCAATCACTTCACCAATAAACCATGGCCCTGAAGTTAAAAAAGCAAAATATTTAAACTTTAATTATCCCTATTCATTTTACGAAGAACACACGCAAGACATTTTTTTAGATGCACCAGATCGAAAGCTTATTTACTTACCCACGGTTAAATAAACTGGATACAGTACTAATGGAATAAACAGTTTGTTGACTGTACATAGTATCCATAATTTCCTGATGATCGAACTACAGATCATAGTTGAAAAGTCGGGTTTCTCGATTCTATTACCTAAAGAAAGACACAGCAAACGTTATGTTCCCTTTAAACTCAGTTGATTCAAATTTAGTTGGTAAAATGGTATACCTCGAACAAGGACGTGAATAATTCTCAAAAAGATCAATGGAAGCACGGAAACGGCGACGAGAATCATGAAGACGTCATAAAACTATACGGCAAGAAAATTAAAAGTTGTTAATACATTATATACAATCAAAAGTATCTTTGCTTTTAGTGTAACATTCAACATTTATTGGAAAGCTGAATTCTTACGATGGTTGTGGCATCAGTCATAAGTGTAAGTCTAGGAAGAAATTGAAATTTCGCTCTAGTACCATCCAACGAAAAAGAGTGACTGATTTCAGCATGCCGGCCTTCTATATCAGTGGCTTTAACCTAAAAATATAAAATATCATGAAGAAAATGGTTATTAAATTGCTAGTTAGCTTTTAGAAATCCTACATCTTACATTTTTAATACAAGTCTTTTATTATCTAAATAAAAATGAGAATTTCAAAATGGTACCTGAATCTTATTCATCCCATCCATGTAATGTCTCGGATTCCACTCGGAAACGAACAAAGGTCCTTCTACATGCTCGCAAGTAATCCAGTCCGTGTTATCTAATTTCACTTGGACAATCTCAATCTGTGCCAATGAAAACACTAATATTCGAATGTGAGTTGAATTCGCAATGTAACTAAGAGGCTCCTTGTGAGGGAGTCCAAACTGAGAGGATTTTGGGTTAGTGACTAGAATAACTGGCCAATGTCCGTGAGAAATGTCGACAAATGAAAATAATCCGTGATCAAAGGCTGCAAGTCGATATCTAAAGAGAAAAGACAGCATGACAATTTACCCATATTCATAATATTCATATCGCCAAAACCCTTAATAAAATACTAAGAACTGTCAATTTTAATTTACTTACAATCGATTATCTTTCCAGTCCCCAAGTTCTAGCTCCAAAACTCCACTATGCTGTAAAGTATACATGTTGGGTACGGTGCCTGCCAAAGTGTGGAGATGGCCGCATAAATAAGCTATCCCACTTTTCATCAAGTTCCTCAGGCCAGGTTTCGGTCCAATGATGCACGAGGTGGGATAGTGGCCAAACCAAATTGTAGCATTACTGGATCGACTGGATTTTTCGAATTCCTCCAACAGCGTGAACTGATCTTGGGTCAGGGTTCCGATAAAATTAAAGGGACGCCGAGGACCGGGTTCCAAGCAGGCGTCAACAGCAATAAATGAATACTTTTCGTCACCCTTCTCCACAGTGTACATATATGAGCGGAGATGACGCTTCCCCTGAATAGAATATTTATGAAAGTAGCTCGTTGTACTGTTGACGCCAGGGACATTGAAGTTATCTGAAATCAGAGAGAAGGAGAAAAATTAATAAAATCTCAGATTCGCCGCCTGATAAAGAATAACAAAGCATAAAACGTTTAAAGGTTATTTGTCTGTATTACCGTGATTTCCACGTATATCAAGCCATAAGGTACGATCAGGTATGTTTGTATCAGCAAGGGTTTCCCCGTAATATTTCCACTCCTGAAGAAACTGTCTGGAACCGATCATGTCATCCGTTTTGGCATCTGCTAAATCCCCGGATGCCAAGACCACTTCCGGCTTGATGGCTTCAACTGTGGTGTTGCAAAACTCTTTGAACTGGGTGATCCTACCGGGGTCGTTAAATATGCTAAGGTGAATATCGGATATCTGCAATTATCAATTATAGAAATACAAAAATTTGAAATGAGAATCATTATTACAATCAATCACATTAACTAATGAGTTTTCGCAATTTAAATGACATACTTGTAAAAACCACATGAGGTGGGAAGGAGTTGCCCCAATGACCATCGATGGGGGACGACTGGGAGGAGGTCCACCTTCATCTTGATAAGCATCATAGTTATACTCCACCGTGATTACATTAACCAATCTCGTTATCACAATTGAGATAATGACAAGGGCAAGCAATCCAACAATTGTGAGCCTGGACATTCGCATCCTAAACGCTTTAGAAGATTAATAGTAGCTTAGAGAGGTCGGAATCCTCTTCGATCGATACTCCACTGTCCACGGCGGGGTTGGGGGATGATGGATAAGCAGAGAGCTGGTCACTTCCGGTCAATCCAAGAATCCAGAATGTCTGACGAGACGAGATGAATGAAGAATTGGAGGTTATCGAAGGGCTATATCCAATCACTACGTTCAACGTTCCTAATTGACGATTGATATGAAGTCCTCTTGATCCACGTTAATTAACTAATTAATTAGCTCCCAATCTGCTGTGCTAATACTAATTTGGTGTTGTTGTACATTTAATTACTGACTTGGACTACGGAATTTCTTACGGAATGAAATTAGCAATTAAAAAGGCTTTCACGATCTTCGCCTAACAGCTAAAAACACTAAACCGGAAGTGGAGTAAGTGCTTTGAGAATACTGACAACTGATGACTACTTGCACTGTGCACGTGCGTCAAAGATAGTTCCGAAGCTGTGGCTGGGAGAACAATTTATCAGTCAATTTGCAATTAAATTAATAAACAACATTTTAAAATTAAAGTGCTAGTTGGGCAAGTTTGGTTGGTTCCTCAATTCCACTACCATCGCCCCTCCGTAGTTAGTTAAAAGACAATCCCCCATCAACTTATCCAGTCGTTGTTGTTGGCACACCTTAACTTAACTAGGTTATCAAAATCTGCACTGAACACGAATTCCGGAACAATTATGCTCATTCCAAACCCACAGTCACAACCACAACAGTCAAACATGGTCAATTTAAATAGTTTCAGACTTTCAACTTTAGTTAATTGCAATTAAACCCAACGCCAAATTACACATTCATTCACTGGAGCGCGTGGTGCTGTTATATTGTTGAAGAAGGTGCTTTTTATTGTGGGAAAAGTGGGGAACTTGGCAAGTATCGATCAAATCAATCACTTCAGAATTCCTCCAAAAGTCTTTCCTCCAACTTGTTCCCGCGCACCAACTTATCAAGTGTCAAGTCAAGTGCAAAATGACATCATGATCACATCAACAACCTTACCGATTCAACACATCCGTGATATCATAATTATCATTATAGCCAAATAGCCAGTTACATTTTAACTGCTAAGCTAATTAATAATTAATGTTGAGTATAAAAAAATTCCTACGTCCCATCAAGATCAACGGAGAAAATTACGTCAGCTGAAGCTGCAAAAAACAAGACAATGCAATGAACTCTCCTTGATCAAAAGGTGTGCTGCTGTTTGCTCTTGATGTTCTCTGCTGGATGGAAGAAAAAGGAAGGGATGAAGAAACGGGCTATATCGTGTGTCGTGGATGGACGTTTTTATCCCTATTTTTATGGGTTGGACTTGGACTCGTGAACATGCTCTCCTCAATTCATAGCTCAACAATGCAATGCCCAACAAAACAAACAGCTGAAGCAACAGATGTAAAGGTAATCAAATGATACTTTAAAAGTCATGCCATGAAAATGATGAGAAATACTTCCTTCCTTCCGTTTTCCGTATCAATATAATCGATATCGATTCAATATTCTGGTAGTTGGTTGTAACATTATCATTCATTTTAGTATCATAAAAAACTGCAGCGGATCGACCGAGCCCATAAAAATTCCCTACTCTTGAGCATTTCTTCCTTCATGGCTTTGGGTCTTTGGTGCTATATGGCATGTGGCACAGGTATAAAAATGCCATGATATGATGAGGGACCTTTAATTTCATACTCCGTCTCACGGCCCCGAAAATAAAATTCCCTTGGTCCCGTTATCAGAGGTCTTCACTGACGGTAAATATCTACATGATATGATTATGTTATGATGACATCCTTATGGACACACCTGCAATTCAATTCAAATTCCATCATCATCATACCATATTCATAATCATCTCTCCCTTTTAAAAGCATGCGTGCTCACAATATGTAAACATGAGTTTAACAGTTAAGTAAACAGTCGGAATTTCCGACTTGATAAAAAAAGGACAGGGAGAACTAATGAGATGAGGAATTGAGAATGTGTCTGAAATATGAAATGACATGGAAGACCTGATAAATTGAAGGTGTAACGGTGGTGGGTTTGCAAATGTCTTCATATTCTTCACATTCTCATCACCCCTGACTGACAATTTGACATGAATCATCTCATTCATAATGCCACACGCCAGGCCAACCAACATCAACATAATAAATTCTCAAAGCCTCACGCACCGCACCCTCCAAACAAACTTTGGTCTGTTTTATTGGCATTTGGCTTGACATGTCTTTATTTTAGCAATATGAGGGAGTCCAGGTAGAACAGGCCATAAAATATATTGCCCAAAAACAAACAAGCATTAATTGTTATGATAAGCTCATTGCTCATGTCTCGTCATTACAAGGAGGAACCTAATATACACTTTTTTAGAAAATATTCAATATCCGACACTGTGAACGTTATAACGAGTCTGCTTCATATAAGTACAGATTAGATATATTTATTATGAACTTTCTTCCCAGGCCGGTGAAAGCTTAATTGGACATGCATGCGGTTACTTCACAGAAAACAAGATGAAGCAATCATCACCGAAAGGCGCAAATATATTATCATCATGTTTACTTTAACGATAACTATCTCATGCGTCACACGGAACTGTAAATAATCAGCAATAAATTTATCTTTATGAATTATTTGGTTATTTAGGACAAAATTGTTCTTCTTATCTCAATCGCCAATTTGCAGCAATGAGATTCTCACTTTGCCCCAATGTAAATTCCTCCTTGATAATACACATATTTTATGAGTTTTTGTTTGCCTTAATTGTAAATAAGTTAAATGCAATTAATAATTAACTACCATATTCCCGTAATTACTTCTCTTCTCTACAAACTTCCAACGCTTTATTCCACTTCTCCTTCGCAGCTTTATTTACAGTTTTATTTACACTGTTGTTTTTTTTAGAGAGATACTCACACACACGCTCTGATTCTTTCATGGCTCATTCATGACATGACGGTGGTAAATTAGCCATACCACTTGCACTACTGGTTTCCCTTATAGCTAAATGACATCTTAAATTACGCTTGATTTGACATTTGACATCAGCAATCAGCATATCATAACCTTATTCTATAACTATTACATAATTTTTAACTGTGGCATGCACATGAAATGAAAGCAGCTTTATAGCTTTTGTGGTGATGATGATGAGAGTTCCTTTTCTATTTACAAATACTTTTTGGGGGATTGCATCCACTTTATAACGTAGCTGACGACAAACATTTCAGTTTTAATACAAATTACGTAAATAAAATACCTACGCTTAAAGATATTTTTTATCCTAATTAAAATAGTTTTACATGCAACAAAATGCATAACTGCTCACACAATAAAATTAACCATGCTCATAAAATTAACTAACATCATTTATTTTTTATTCTAATACAATTACGTAGTATAATTTAAGTTATCTTTTTACGATTACGAACCGGTAGTTTATTATTTTTTTGGAAAGAAAGGTACTTGAACTACAGTCATTCTCTATTCTTTTTAATATAGTTAAGGTATTTTGAACTGACTTTTTTTAATATTTCTTGTAATATGTAATGTAGAGTAAAATTTAATTATTTAATTAAGCAGTCTAAAAAGTAGATAGGGTCATACACCAGTTGAAACGCTGCAGGAAAAATGTTGCAGCTGAGAAATCACTGTGAATTACCAGATTTATCACAATATATAATTTTTTTTAGAAATCATTAATTCAAGATTTCAATCCATTTTAAATGAAGGGAGTTTCGGGGAACAATGCATAATTAGCAATTAGGTAAATACTAAATTATGCCCCTCTTCAAAATTGTGGGATTTCTTAATTTTCATTTTCCAATATTTTTAGTCGAAGGATCATGAAATATTAGAAATTAATTAATTTTTAATTACCTCTTCTTCTGTTACGTAATATATTTAAGCAGCACAGGACTGACTTATTTCTAAAATACGGGGAGAACTGAGACGCTTTGTACATAACATAAAACAATTGTCTTAAAATTGTTAAACATTTAATTACGAAATAAAATATCATGCACCATTCGCATTCTCATTCTCACCGAGAGCCAAGTCTGGAACTGAAAGTTAGTAATGTGCAGAGGTATACAAATTATTAGGAAATTGCACATTTTTTTTGTAACCCTTCAGTTTACAACTTTGACAAATTAAATTTGTCTTCTAACTACAATCTACAGTGTGTTTTTACGTACGTATCAGTGATACGGTATCACTACGAAATTAATGCTATGAAAAATGTTATTATCACTCACGTAAATGTAGCAGC
Organism: Pseudosinella alba; assembly: GCA_034700485.1. Taxonomy (NCBI): domain Eukaryota; kingdom Metazoa; phylum Arthropoda; class Collembola; order Entomobryomorpha; family Entomobryidae; genus Pseudosinella; species Pseudosinella alba. Next base: position 64,674 of record JAQIXQ010000042.1, read on the forward strand.
CTACATGAGTCAGGCGACAATTATACCTCTAAATTGGTTTCTTTGTAATAATGCACGTTTAAACTTATATATCTACAAAGGTACTACACAGGCTCATTAATTGGCTCTTGTGCAAAAACCGTATTTTTTGAGGAAAAAACCTTTCTTTGTTTTTTGCCTTTATTGCAACATGATACATAAATACGATTAGTTAAATGAGCTATCAACATAATAATTTTTTATACCTTTTTGAAAGGTCTCACACTATATAATAGACTTGCAACGTCATGCTTTCATGATAAAAGTTACCCCCGAATTGGATATAAGTGGCATTGGCTCATATCCGCATGCTTATGGTAAATTATCTACAAAATATTATTTTTCTCCGAAACCGGGAACCCCGCCGTTGACGCTGAGAATGAGGGGCCTTAGCCGAGAAATGTTTTTCAGTCAACGGAAGAAGAAAGAGGCGAGTCGCGCCCAACGCTAGCAGTGTCCCGAGTTTTCCGTAGACTAGAACCGTTTCCCAGTCCGATGATACTGGAGGAGCTGGTGTAGCCATGATCCTCATCGTCCGCATCGTCCACGTCCAAAGATGAGGCGGACCCTTCACTGTTTGCCCTCTCCCTGGCTTTCTGCTTGTTCTTGTTCTTGCGCTGATTTTTCTTCTTTTTCCCGAGGATTGAGGAGTTGCTCCGGTAGAGCTGACGCTGCACGGCTTCACTGAAACGAACACTTTTATTTTCTTGATTTGGGGATGTGCTCAGGACTTCGTCCTCATTGCTTTCCACTTCCTCATTGAGGCTTTCCAGGGATATCGAATCATCCTAATAATAGACGCATAAGCAAATTGTTTATTTATATTTATACCATGTCAATAATGCGGAAGGTTTGTAATATCATGCAAACGATGTTTACCTTTCCAGTTCGTAAAATAGTCATTTTATCGACACAACTCTCAGAAAGACTTCTGGCTCTGCCTTTGCGTTTCAAAATTCCCTTGATCGAACCCTCAGGAGCCCAAGATGATATCACCTTTGTAATTTTTCAAAGAAGAATGATATAAATAACTGTATTGCCTCTTGTAAGAAGTTGCAATTGATGGCTTATTATGTTTTAAATCGCAATTATTTACTAACCTCGACAGACTTCTCTGAATGAAAAATGCCAGAGTCTCCACCTCCTCCAAAGTCTGGATTGGCATCATCCTCATCAGTGTCGAAGGAGGTTTTTCTGCTTCCACTCCCATCCCCTTTCAAATACATCCCTTCCTTCCCATCCGAGGAAGATAATACTGGTGCCGATGCAGGCTTCTTTTGAATGACAGTTTTCATAGTCACGCTCAGCTTCCTTTTATCTTTATCGAAGGAGGCTTTTGCAGTGTCTCCATTAACTTGATAAGGCAACTTAAGCTTCAGTTTATATCTAGCGCGGAGTTCGGACTTCAACTCGAAGAAGAAGCCTCCTTCCACCACATCAGCATCCAAAGTTGAAGAATCACGGAGGAGAGGGAGATCAATTGTGAGGATTAGTTCATCTGGGGTCGTCTTTCCAACCTTGCGATTGTCCAAGCTGTAATCTTGCATATCAACGTGGGAACGATATTTTATCGAGTACCGGGGTTCCGTCCATGACTCATCATCGTCTCCTTCATTCCCATCACTCATACTTCGGGACAGCTTTTGCTTCCCTTTGTTCGGGCTTGTGGAGCCTCGATTTTTCCTGGATTTTTCCACTGGAATTGGAGACGATGCTTTTCTCGTGGTAGCACCATTATCACCGTTGGGGACCCCATTTTGTTCCTTCAGTGCATCTGTGGCTGCCTTCGGCTCCCGTTTCTTTGGGGTCATGCGTTGTGGGGGAAGCTCATCTTTAGCAGCTATCGGGTCGATGACGGAAGGGAGATTGTCACCCACTTTATACTTTATGGCAGTGGCACGGGCTAAGCCTTTATAGCTGGAATTAGAAATGTTTCATATTACTTTAGACATCCAAATTCACAATGAATCGGTCAGTCAAGTCATAATTCAGAAAGACCAATTACCTCAGCTTAGGTTTTTTCACATTATTTTTGTCCAAAGTCACACCAAAACTTTTCTCCACGGAGTCAATGGCAGTGCTCTCCAGTTTATCACGAAGGGTCTTGTCCTTCCGAGACACGGCAATGGTGTCAGGGTGAAAAATGACATCATAGACCAGGCAGTAGGAACCAGATTTATCAACGTCTTCTCTGGGTGGACTTTGGGCGTATGGAATGGACCACATATTCCCCTTCCTGAGTAATGACAAATAGGCAAAAGTTCAATAAATGAAATAAAAAGGGAATTCGCACAGACCAAATGTATAGCGATTTTCAAATTTTCAAGGAATTTTTGCCAAAAAATTAACTTACTCATCATTTTCATTAACGACAGCTTCGAAAGATGCCTTCCGGATTAAGGGATTTGAGCATATATTAATAAATCCTTTCTTCTCCCCATTCACGCTGGACTTGAGAACGTAGCCGGGAACCGGGTTTATGAAGTGAACTATGTTCCCCCGTTCCAATTCCAGTTGTCGCATTTCCTGTTGGTAAGTGGCCTGTGTCTCGGGGTCCTAAGAAAATATAGCAAATTTTTCGTTACCATTTGGAAAATGTTTTGGGCTACAATTTAGTAGGTTGGTTTACATACCTGCATCTCATCCACATATTCAACGAAAAGCTTGCGAAATTCTTCATTTTTAAATGCAGTTGTGATCTGTTCCAGTTCAGTACGTGTCATACAAAAGTCTTCCTTATCTTGACCATTATCTGGGGGGAAGAGCAGCTCATTGAAATCCTTACACTCGACGGGTTCATGCTGTGTCATGTCTTGAAAGTTCAATATAAAATGGACGTATGCTGTAAAACCAATAATTAAAATGTAGATTATTATGTAAGAAGAACAAGCAAGTAACTCTGCGATATCCATGTTTGTCCCTCATTCAAACAATTTGATCAAAGGGTTTGGCAATCCTAAGTAAACTAACAACTGACTGATTTGATTTGACTGATAAATGAACTTATAAATGACAACCTTTTTGATGGAATCTTTCTCAAGACAGTGTTACAAGTTATAACCAAGCTATTAAAAACTTTCCACTTTTCAGCTAACCTCGTAAAAATAAAAATGAATAAAAATGAAGAATTCTTGGAAAAACGAATATAATAGCCCGGAGGAGGTCGTATGTAGGTACCTGAATCGTTATTATTACCCAACTAAAAAACTTTCCATTGTCTAACTCAGAATAATGAGAAATGAAAAACCCTTCCAAAAGTACATTAGGTACATATTTATAAATATATCAGTGAATGCCGAAATGAAATTGATTTACTTGGAATAATATTATTGTCATTGTCGTTATCATTTCATAGGAGGTTACAGGAACTTGACTGTCATCACTAACCTGACCTTAATTATCTAATCATAATCAAATCATATACTATACTTACAATAGCCGTTCTACTCAGGAAATGCTAAAGAAAGAAAACATTCTCAGGACACCCCGAAGTTCACCTTTGTTGAACCCTAAATAACCTTAGGTTGGGTGTTAGGTGAGTATTTCGCATGTTTGAACATTTTAACCTACCGTGAATTCTTAGGTCCGAACTTTTGACCGTGACGTTACAGGTAATTTAAATGACATTTAAATATCGAATTCAAAAGGCCTCCACAATTAGTGACTAGTAATTATCCGTTTCTACCGTTGTATGTATGACAGTTCAGACAATCGGACATTGGAACTGGAAAGACCTTCACTCTACATCTCTCTATCTCTCTTTATCTCTCCAGCTAGATCCCCCTTTCCCTGACTGACACTGGCTTTCACCGGACCGGACTAATATTCATGCTTAATCAATTTTCCCTTTTACTTTCCCCTTTCATTTATATATTTACCTTGATTAAAAATCTGTCTGCGTCTGCCTTTTCCTCCTTTGCTCGTGCCAATGCCAACCCAAACTAGAAATGCCAAGTCAAGTCAATATCTATACAGCCTTCTCACATCTGCTGGATCATCGATCGATCCAAATAAAAAATTAAACAGAACTCTCCTCCAGTAAGTAACGAGCCAAACAAAAATATGAGAAGGCAGAGACGGAAAGAGGCTTAAAAAAATAATGTGCGTATGCGCTTCTCTTCTCCTACTTACTCCTCTTTTGACACAACAACAGAAATCAGCGTTTTTTTCTTAAGTAAATATCATCCCAAGACACCAGTCTCAGACATAGACAAGGGAGGTCAAAAGATCAACTATTTCTCATCTCAATAAAAAAATATCCTCCTCCTCAGCATAAATATCATGATCATCGTGTCTTATCCATCCCATCAATCAATTAAACATGTTACATGACTGGAAGTTTATATTCCATGAAAAATGCATAACAACAAAAACAACACAGCCATAATTTATTTCCCAACCCCTCTGCTTCCTGATCCTGACACGATTTCTCCAAGTCCTCGCCCAATTTGGGAGAAGGACCCTAACAAGCCTAACTTCAATCAATGCTTTCTCTCACGACGTGATATATGGGAGGGAACTCGTTGTTACCGACCCCGATCGTCCCAATTATGGATTGGACTATGCCAATTCCCAATTTGCCAAAATTGCAACTTTCTCCTCTCTCTCTCGTGTCCATAAATTATCATCTCTGATCATCTTTCCCCTTCCATATTCCACATTTTGACTTTCTCTCTACCCTTTCATATGCCAATTCCCTTACTCTCTTGTCCTTATCCTTATCCCCTGACCGAATTTTTCGGCATGAGCACTTTTTCCCCCACCAAAAATCAATAGCTTATACCTATTAACAGCTTAGGAAACTAGGTCAAATGGGGAGGGAGCCCAATGGGCCACCCCCCAGTACAATTAGATTACTTACCTGGAGCGTAAAATTTAATTAAAAAGATGTTTAAAACCGTCGTTACAAATATGGGCGACACAATGCACTGACTCCACTGTACAGAAACAGCAGTACTGACTAAAATGCTTCATATGAATGAAAAGTGTACCTATGAAGGATAGATAGGTTTGATATTGAGGGAAGGAAGAGAGCCAGAGAGCCAACAAGAAATACATAGAACCAAAACAGCCGCACACAATCACTTTTGCCTTATCCTTAGGAAAAAAAAAGGGTTATGTTATACGCAGATACAAATACAGAGTAAAGCCATATTACATATAAGTTATATGAAAAGTAGTTTAGGGAAAATAAGTTACTTTGGCCCGGATTAATATATGGGCTTCTCTACTGTCTGCATTGCATTGGTGGATTGCCGATTGGGTCTGAATTTCATGTTGGGAGATGGGGGAGTAAGCTATAAGCCAAATGTACTGATCTGATCCAAGCCAAAATATACTTTCCCAAGCTAAACTCTATTTGGCCAAGGCAAGGAAGAGCCGAAGCCGAGTTTTTTTCCATCAGTTTCTACACCCTTCTATTGTACGTGTGCAAAATCTATATAATAATATGTAGCTATTTCTATAACGGTGGGTCTTCGGGCTTTCAGATATGGAGCATTTTAATTTCATCATTTTCATGTATCGGTATTTGGTATTCTCGGCTGTTGTAGAAATTGTTGATGTTGATGTTATGATTTGAATTTTTTTTGGCTCATCTCTAGTTCTCATCTCGTCATCCATCCCTAATGTTTTGGTTCTTCATCCTTCAGCCAGCATCATTATTATGATCATTTAGTACAATTTACTAATGTTGGGAGTTCGTTGGGATTGAATTGAGCCTATTTATTGAGGAGAGCATGAATGAATTTTTAGTTTGAGAGTATATGAAATGATATGATGAGTTTGAGAGTATATGTCTAATATTGTCTAAGCGTATTTTATGCATGTAGCTTTGTTGCTAGCTCAGCTCGTCTTTAGTCTTGATGTGGTTTAGTAGTGCTTGTAACAAGTGGGATGATGATGATATGATGATAATGATAAGTATTACACTGATTGATGAGCATGAAGATAAGCCAGCGTGATGTGATATTGCTGCTGTTGCTATTTGCTAACAAAAATGTAGTTGAAGCTGGTATGCCTTTGTTTAGTATACAAAGACGCACTTGACTATAGCCATGTATGCAAAAAGTAAGCGATAGCGTCTGCAAATAAAATGTAGTTAAGTATAACGCTGAAATAAATGCCGATACATTTAGACATGCATAATATATTTAGACTTTGCTATTTACCTGGTCTGGGTCGAATGAAGAGCATCCGTATTATATGTATCATAAATTGCATAGGTATAGTCATGGGACAAAATGTAATAAAAAATTATTCTAGTCGGTTCTCCCCACTTAAAGTCTATTGGGAATAGATGAGAACTACAATGAAGGTGTTGAGATGATATATTTAATGTAATTGAAGTAGTTAGTATGGGTATGTTAGTTGTTGAATTATGGGATGAGGCGATTCCCGAAGAATATATGCATGGTTTATGGTGATAATTTTATGATCATTGTGGCAAAATGGCATTGATGATGACCGGGTGTGAGCGAGGAAGTTATATAAAGACGGTTATTGTTGTTTCAGCACAGATTTTCGAATTGGTGAGAACGAGATTTAGAATTAGAATAGAGCAGAATCACAGCAATGATGAAGGTCTACTAACATGAATTCAGTTTGTGATGAATTAACGAAACAAAGCCGAATTTTTGCTAAACCAACGCTGACTGACGCCAACGAAGATATATGACTTATATGTACAATTTATTTTATATTGTCGCGATTTATTGTGATTGTGCTTTACTATGTATGTTATGTTTATGTTTGTTAATGGATGAGAGGATATGATGTAGCTTTTTTATTTATACTTGCATTCCAATTGTTTGCCAATTGCCAGTCATTATGACATGATGATGGCCGTCGTCAGTGAATTAGAAAGAAGGGGAATTAAATGATTTAAAACTTCCTTTAGTTAGCGTTGCTGATTGATTACGAAGGATATATTATATAATATGAGTACTTGTATAAATGCATTCCTCTATTCATGTTCTTTCTGCAAGGCTAATGACGGTAATGACAAATGATAGATGTAATTAATTGGTGTCCATCCATATCACTTAAATACAGTTAAATCTCGGCAATTATAAAATCTAACTGTTTCAGCCCACTCTTGTTCATCCAAATAATAATGGACAGAGACAAAATTCACTCTGACTCCCAAAACTATATGGAAGTTTCATTTTTATAAAAAAATTGTATCAAACATTATTTAATTCATATGAAATGATACAATATGAAATAATGGTTTGAAGGAATGTAGATGCAGATACAGATTTGAAGGATTCTTGTTAATTTTGCCTCTGCTGTGGAGGAAAAGGTTACAGAAAAATTAGATGATGTCCTTGGGTGTAGTATTTGAAGCTTCCTAGCTTGACTTCACTTCATTTTTTATTTGTCCTCCTCTCTTCATGCTCATTCATGGTCAGTTAATCGCCTGCACTTTGTTTCATCAATAGCATATATGAGAAATAAAAGTAACAAAATAATAAATAAAACACTTCGTTTTAATTTTTATCAAGCATTTTGTATCTTTATTTTCACACTCTACTTACTTCATACTTCCTCTGTAACATTTCGTCTGATATGAACGCGTCCCTGAAAAATGAATCTGAGCTGACTTATGCATGATGAAAAGGATGCCGGATGGACATGAATGATTTGTTTTACATTTTGATGAATGAGCTGAGTTGCATATGTACAGAATTAAGAATGCTGCAATGAAACATGTCATAAACCATAATTTAAGTTGATTAAGTACATGACATAATACTACTTGCTAGTTAAAATTGACTTGAAAGAAATTTAAGAATCTGGAGCTGCACCAGCCACCATCTTTTTATTCGTTGTGTATGATCGGGGATAAACATTTCATGTCATTTGAAACATCCTTATCGATATTATCCGATAAGAACACGTTCGGAGGGGACATTACAAACATAGTTTCTGAATTGACGATAAACATTGTAGATCAGAAGGGCCCCGAGAGCATATAATTCCGGATGTCGATAAAAGTTATAGTCCATATTGACATAATCCTTGTCATGAGTATAGAGTCCGTAGCTGACCCAAGTGGTCCCGAGGAACAAAGGGAAATGCCTGTCCAGCCAGCAAAAGCTGGCTGCGGAGAATCCATGAAAAACGAACGCCGCAATAAAGCCGTAACTCAATGCATGTGGGATTCCTCGCCGGAACTTTCTCCAAAACATTTTCCGGTCGTATTCGAAATATTTCCTGGGGTTGATGCGGGACTTTTCCCAGGCCCTGTAATAGTTCGTGTTCCTTCCAGTGCAGAATCCCTGCCTTTGACCAAGCTTTGACGTTTTCCCAGACCGGTATTCAAAGTAATGACGGATGGCAACGAACATCCCGACTGCAGATCCCAGGAGAATTGATTCATAGTCGAGTGACAGGGGGAGAAAGAACTTGACAGTGTTGCGGACCATGGGGGTGTATAGGTTGAGGACTACACGGGAATACCAACGACTGGGGGCTGATTCCAGGAGGTACGCGAAGAAGTCCGTGTCACCCTTTTCTATATAGTCGGTGTGATAGTGGGCATATTGCTTCCACCAACTATGGAAGTCGGTCCGATTGTCCAGGATTTGATAGTAGGGAAAGTAGGGCGTATCCGGTAAAGTCATTTTGCTGAGTAGTTATGATTTGGTCCTCTACTTAATGAATGATATGAAGGATTGCAGTAATAACTGCAATCTTTAAATTAGATGTATTTTCTAAATCGATATACTTATTATTGTCTCATGAAATGGCTGTATGAGCTAGTTAGTAATAATAGAATGCATTATAAATTCTAAAAAATAGTTGGCGGTTTTCTAAAATCGGTAAATGAAAATGAAACTCGCTTGTCATTATTCATTGATCAGTTTTATGAAAGGAAACTGTGGAGACGTTGCTCGCAAATTAAATAGTACTCGCTAGAAAATCAGTGTGGGCAGAGGTTAGGGTGGGACCGACTTGGATAATACAAGTATGAATACCAAGTGGTGACTGTAAATGATGCTATAAGCATTTAAAAGAAATCAGGTATTCGTCATTCACTCAGGATTAAATTCAAAATATCTGATAACTTTTATTACTAAAAAAATCTTACTTTATAATTTGCTTTGTGATCAATATCAAATCACGCCATATTTCAGCTATGTCATGTTATGTTAAAGTCAAATAAAAAATAGATTCAACATCAATAAGAATAAAATATTTCTGTCGTGAGTTATTACAAAACCCAGTTAGCACCAATTAGCATCATTTCATCTTGCATTTCAAAGCTCTGGAGATGGACTCCACCCCGCAGGAATGGGTGAACCGAAAGCAATTCCATCAAACTGCGTCGCTTCCTTAGCTCTAGTCGAATACAAGGCGGGGTTTTGATTGAAAAAGTTGCTGGGTCTCAAACGAAAACCGACGTTCCTATAATAATTAATTAAACAGTTGTCATTATTAGTTAGTATGCGCTTACTCCTTATATTAATTGAAATATTATTTTAAAGGTATTGCTGCATTCTTCAAATTAGGAACTTACTCGATGGCAGACACAATTGGCCAATCTTCAACTTCCGGAATATAGACGTAATTAAAGACGTGCCATAGGACAACATCCGTGTTGGTAATATTAACGTCTGCATTTTCCTTTGTCCATTTGTTAACTCCACAGTCCAAGTATTGTCCACTGGCATAAATGTGTTCAATATCATAGGGCAGAACCCACATATTATGCTTGGCCCATGTCAACCTGTTCTCTATCAAAGGACTATCTGGGGTAAGCATCTTTGGAGTAATTTGGCCTTGCGGAGTTAATCTCCAGGAGGAAGGCTTTCCATTCAACGGATTATGGACAACATTCGGATTGGAAATTTTCCAGGAGCGATTGGGTGCAGAGTCGGTTGCAGCAGTTCCAGGAGTGGTCAAATCGACGGATTTCGTTGTGATGCCATTTCCGTATGGATTGTCCTCACTGAGAGTGTCAGAGACCCTGACAATGTCTTCAACAGAAACGGTGTTCTCCAATCCATCAATGTCTGTATCCACCCTGACGGCAAAGTAATGCTGATAATTTTGAGCATAGACCTGGGGCAGCATTAGATTCCCATATCCAGGGGCCTTCACATCAACTGCCATTAGGTTGGTGCTGAGGAGGCCTGTCACTTTGATGGACAGTTCGATTGTGGCGTCCTGGTAAAATCTCCAGCTTATCCAGTAGTCCACGTTTCCGAAATTGACAAGGGAGCTGACGGCCAATCGTTGATTTCGAATTGCTTCTGTTTTCCCAGAGGAGGCATCATAATGAGCCCAAAGGGGCCCGGCGTCTTCCTCAACAATGCATAGAGAATTTTGGAGTATCCATGTGTCAGCATTTTCAGTATGATGATCTGATGGGAAGTAGTATGGATTCCCCCGGCAGAATTGGTGAGCCGGAAGTTGTCGGACGTTTGATCCAAATTCACCATTCCCCAAATCATAAGACTGGAATGAAAATAATCTTGCAATTAATTACCTACTTACGCTAAATTTAATGTTTCACTGATTCTAAGAGAAATTATCATTTACAGATTTCCGGTGGTACGGTGGTCTTGGGTCTCCATATTGCAGATATACTTCTGACATTGACAACCGGTATATCAATGGCCGGATGTTTCCACCATCGTTGTAGGTAATTGTGTAAAGGTAAAAGCCTTCACGGGGGTTGTATCCAATTCGGAAGTCAAAGTTCTGCCATGTCACTTCCTTCCCGGTGATTTTAAAACTGGGTCCTGTGGGCTGAGAAATTTGAAGCCGGTTAAGGTCACGACGGATGGAACCGGTTGATAGGTAATCGGAGAGGTATTCAGAGTCAGCGGTGGGGACAGAATCTCCAACTCTGTTGGAAGTGTCAAAATCTTGTTGAATGGGAAGGTTCTCGATTTCTCGTACGACATTTGGACCCAGTTCCACAATTACAACGAAATCGAATGGATGAGCTGAAAAATTCAAAAGATTGTATTAATATCAAATATATAAAACCAATTGCGTAATTTTATAATATTTTATATTTAGATATTTTAATCATAATGTACTTACTATAATAATTATTTCCTGCGAACTTAATCGCGTAGAAGTAAACCTGGACAAGTTTATTTGCTTGGGAGTAATTGGGGTTATCTGCGATATAGCCCACATCCCTAAATATACAATGGTATTGTTAATTTATATTGCTTTTTACATGCTTAATTTCAATTTATAATTAGGTATATTTGTTGAAAATGTAAAAATTTACCAAATGTCAGCAATGAGTTGTGATCGGTCATTGTAGCCCTTTGCCTGGAGCCTTGAGCGGACTCCGGGATCATTAAAAACGATGTCTTCCGTTAGGCTATTATCTTCCACTGTCGTGGTCCCGATCTTTTCTCCTGGTTTCCCCTCCTTCCACTGTTCTACCTTTCCCGTGCTCAAGTTAACTATGACCAAGATGGGAAATCGGGTCGCAGGGTCGCATATCAAGACGTTTGCCCTTCGTGGAACCAGACCCTTGGGTGGGGTTGACCGAGTTTGGAAATATGGGAACATCAAAGTCTTATCTGGCTCCCGGAGACCGATGCACTTGAATTGCCATTCGGACGAGGTGTTATAAGACTTAACGATCCGGCCGGCAAGTTGCATTTCCAAAGCGGAAAGTGGGTCGAGGGGGTGGGAGTGATCGTCTGTTATAATATTACATGAGATAAATGTGAATATTATGTAATATTATTTATATTATACATATTGATTCAAGCCAGCTCAGGTCATAAAACTGATCATTGTTATTATCGTCATCATTACACTTACCAACAAATGGATTCGATAATTCTTTCCCATCTGCATCGGGCGCAGCAATGTTGGCCTTTTCCGCTTGATGAGATCGTTCTCCCCGATTTAAATCTGGAATAGTTTAGAAAATTAAACAAGTTAATTTTTATTGGGGCATTATGCGATTTTTATAATTCGTTTAGCTAAAAATTATAAGAATTTCGAATTGTAATCATTTTAAACTTATCACAACTTACACTTTTGCTGATACTTTTCATATGAATAATTGCCCACCGCCATCCCCGCAATTAGGAACAGGAGACCCGTGTTCGGGCATGAGAATTTAAGTTGCACCATTTCGTATTTTATGGAAAACTAATAATTATTCTAACTACTGGACCTTATTTGGCCAGTAGACCTGAGCAAGACCACAACCAAAAGTGAAATACGCTCACAAACAAGAAACCATTTAGGTATGTAGTTCACTTGCATAAATTAGCTTGAAATTCTACAGGTGAACAAAAATGTGCCGTTGATACTTCAAAGGGCTCCGGGTACTTCAATATACAAGTACTATGCAATAAAATGCCCCCCGGGAGAAGACTATCGACTAGACTAAACCTCCTAAAAATCTAAAATTAAAAAGCGACAATCATAAAAATAAGGTACCCTTTGCCTTTAATATGGGTCCATACATGCATAACATGTCTCTTAGCTTGATTTTTTACTTTGTTCTAATCCTTTTCTGTGACACCCTTTTTCTCGCTCAAAGTTTTGTTAGGTAGATGCACCTATTTTGTCACTGTCAGATCATTAGAATCGCGTGTATCGTATCGCACTCTTTTCTTGTAAGATTGTTTTTATAACGATGCACAATATGAGTTAAAATACTGCTGCATTGCATTTAGAGTGTGAAATAATGTATATTAAGGATATGTCATTGTCAACCGAAATATTTTCTTACAAAATAAAGTCAGTTTCATATTCATTTTGGGGCATTGAACCAGAAAAAACTAATTCTGAAATGGGAATATGGGAAGACAGGCATGCCTGGGATAAAAGTGCCTACCTAGATTCTTTCCCTTCGCGTACCTCATTTTGTGGCCTACCGAGATTTAGCTAGTTTGTGTGTTAGACCAGACCACTTAGAAATGTGTAACGAAAATAATGTGAATTTCGTGGATTTAGGTAAAACATGAAAAAGAAATTTAGTAGAGAAACGATCGGCTTTATTTGAGAGTTTAAGATGTACCTTATTTTTACTATTCTGTCCAATTTAGGTTCAACTCAAATGAGAATTACTATTTGTCCTATTTAGCATTTAGATTTAGGGGACTTGACATTTAAAAAAATGCTACGTTTTCAGTTCCTGGGGTCATGTTCATATGAAAATAAATGTTACATTGTAGGTATTGCAATATAGGTATACGCCATTTTCATGACCGGATAGGTACATATTTTTATTTTTGCAAATAAGTTTATACATTTCACTAAACTAATAAAAATTTACTGGCTATGACTAATTTACAAGTTCAAGCTTCACCAAACCATAATTATCTCTATTTCGTTCGTATTTCGCCCTTTGTCAACAAAGGGATAACTTTTTGTCAGTGACCTACTGACATGAGTACGCTTGCACTTACATAAGCATGTTTTATTCTTCACAGAGTAAAAAATAATTTCAATTATAAACCCCACCAGACTCGCTGCAAGCCCCATTATTGCAACTAAAATAATCGTAACAAAATGTCCATCTTGGAGCCTAATCGCTTTCGGACCTTGGGTGTCCGGATCAGCTTCCATCTCAGTCAAGCTCAGGACCTTTGCCCTGTCCTGGACCCTCCCTGCAAGGGTGAGCCCCTGGAACTCCCTCAACCACAAATTGTCGATCCCATTCTGAATAAAGACCAAATAGGTCTCATAAAGCCACCCCACATTTGGGGGATAGAATCTCCAAACTATTGGCGAAGCTGGGAACATTCTCTGTCCAAATCGACAAACAATCTTGCTGATCCCTCTAGCCTCGGCTTCGTCTGGGGATGACTCTGTCATATTGGCCATAAATGCCATTGCCCGCTGGTAATTATTGAATGCCCCGGGCCATGGCCCAAAGGCCGCCGTTCGCCTTCCAATGACCAGCCTCCTGGTGAATCTCTCTTGGGGATAAATTCTACTGCTGGAGACCAAGGCTTCCAGGTAGTCTGCCTCCGTCAAGTCCTCCTCCTTCCGGATTATTGAATGCCTCAGTTTTTGATTCAGCTCCACGATGTCGAATACGCTGGCAGTGAGGACTGCACTGCTATTGCTGAATATTAACGTGTAATTATTCCTCACTAAATCCTTCAAATCCCTTAAGGTTTTGTCGGGAATGGGTTCAATCATTAAAGCGGTAAATTTTCCGGTGTAATAATTGCAAATTATCAGACAGCCAAATATCCAAGTGCAGAAGAGCAATGAATATGATAGCCTTCGCTTCAGTCCGAAATAAACTGGGGCGGAGATTAAGGACGAGATTAAACTCCAAATTATGGGGGAAATGCGAGACATCCTGTCCCAAAATGATGCGAAGTAATTATACATGAAGAAATCGGACAAATACATTTCCAGAAGAATGGCCAGTGATAAAATTATAATTGTATGAAAGATGCTTATCCAAACTACCCCATCAAAGGGTACCAAAAGGGGCGAGAAATCCCATTCATTCACCATCTCCCTTTCAGGGACTTCGCAGTAAATAAAGTTCAAATCCTGACGGAGGGCGCTGACATCCAATGGCCGTTCGAAGTAAACTCCCCTGTGGAGTGAAAGCTGATTGTTTGTCAGGACATTGGTAAATAGACGAGGGTAAATTCCGGGGATGAGCATTTCCGCATCGTATTTGTTAGTCTCTTCGGTACTGAGGGAAGTTAGATTGTGCCAATGGATCAGCTCCAGTGCCATTTTTGCGGTTGGGACAAAAGCCGAACTTACATTGGTAAAGTCTCGCATTTTCAATTGGCTTGCGAGAGTCATCACTTCAGGCCTTCCAAGAGTTGGGTGGAGCAGCTTAACGAAATTCAGCTCATTTCCGGTTTCACTTTCACCAAGCACCGAGATTGTTCTGGCGATGGGGTCATTACGCTTCATGATGGAATTCTTGACGGATTCGAATGAAATGTAAAGTAATATAGCTAATTTCGGATTGTTGTCAAATCGTCTGCAAGTTAGGATGGAGGGATATGCCCACTTTAATGGAAATGGACTCCGGTAAAATACTTCGCACACTCTGTGATGGCCCCTAATAATTGTGCTGTTTGTCTTGCAACCCGAATTAATGGAACGGTATTCTGCATAATGAATGCTGCGAATGTTGACAAGTTCCTGGAGATTATGTTTTAGTGAGAATGCTTCCTCCAAGGATAGCCACTGCCGGGAGCAAGTGTACACTTGGAAGTTGCGAAGGAGTACTGGATACTGATTTGTAAGATATGAGTTGGATTCAGGAGATGAATCCTGACAATGGGTTGGAAAGAACAATGAGAAAGCAATTAAAATTATATTATGCATTCTGACCGTGGACTTGGTTATGTCACTGTTCCACTAATCAGTTAGTCTAGTCAGTGTCAGCCTGGTTTGTTTAAAATGAGGATTTTCTCAAAGAAAGTTGGAATTTCAAGACTTTGTCATTTAGTGTCAGTGTTCCAAACAATGATTGTCAACTATGGAATGTTACCCAGCTCACTAATAAAGTTGCATACTTTCTTCCTGGCTGGTAACTGGAATTCCATAATAATTTCATAGTATGTAATTTAGACATTCATGAAAGGTGCCGTATGACATATTCCTAGCATTTGCCTGGGAAGAAGGAAGTAAGAAGGTTTTACTATGCATTTGATTGTAAAATTACAAATTATTACCTCGCAAGCTGCATGATTGTGCAAGTAGAGAGTACTTACAAGAGTGAAAGGAGTTATATTTATGTGACCATCATTCACGTAACAATGTCAGTTCATACTTGTTTATGCTAAATTGATATTGATTGTAAAGTCCGCGTCCTTTCCATTGTTAAAGAAAGAATCAATGTCCGTCAAGGTGGCTTTGGATTCGGAGAGAACCTGACCTGATAGAAATAAACTTTTCCGATTTTGGCTTTGTTGGATAACTATTTCGAAATGACATGAGAGAGAAAGAGGGAAATTATATTTCGATATATGGGAAAATTTTTGGACTTGTCATGTTTTGCCAACGCTTTCCATTCCTCCGAAATGCTTCCCAGTACATTGTTAAGAGTATACTTAAAAACACTTTGTAATATCTATATATAATTCTGTGAGCCGTGTCCCTGACGACCTCGAAATGTGTAACGCTCCGAGGATTTGACCCCAACGGGTCCAAATAAAAGGTAAAACAAAATGGAGAAAGTTGTTGGGCCGTCACGAAACATGTCAGCATG